>CAJHQP010005320.1:0-46926 GCA_905132765.1 Moricandia arvensis | reverse complement strand
CACGAATTCAGCACCTTCCAGACCATAAATAGGATTCTAAGGAAGCCCACCTACCCCCTCAAACCTTCCAGATAAAAAAAGAAGACCATCTACATTAACTTGACCAAGATTCTCATCATAAAGCCTCCGACGGCTAGTTTTCTTTAGTGCCATCAACTCCTTTGATTCCAAGACTTTTTTTTTCTAGTTTATTTCTTTACTTTAGTCATTTTAGACTGTTAACGAGTTATTATGTCGAGCCTATATAAGTTTATTGCCTTTCATCTTTGTAAATCACCCTTGAACTCTTATGAATGAAATTACAGTTTTTCTAGTTTCTCAAAACTATTGTTCTAATCTTTAGAGTGTTTTGAGAACCAGCTCTTGAGCATCTAGACTTATCAAAGCCTCATTTCACAGAGATTTTTGGCAGCCATCATCCCATTTCCATCCACTAATCGATCTTGAGAGTGATACACATCGAGCAAGATCGATTCCATCCATCGATCCTTTTTGAGAGTGATGAACATCCAGTTTTAGCCTAGCTCCACCATCTATAAATTAGTGGGTTACCCCCCTGTGCCTACAACATTTTGAGCAAGGTTCGATGGGCCAGCATTTGGCTGGATCAATAAGGGATCGGGTTGGGCTGGGTGGATCGAGCTCTAATACTATTTTAAACTAGATGAGCTTCCAACCTAAAACTACTTGGTGATAAGTGGATTGGCCATATCCCTTTATATTTTAGTTAATTATTTCCCCAACTACCGATGTGGGACTTCATTCATTAACACCCTAGATGAGCTTCCAACCTAAAACCAATTGGTGATAAGTGGATTGGCCCTATCCTTTTATAGATTAGTTAATTATTTTTTCCAACTACCGATTTGGGACTTTATTCATCAATACCCTATCTCATGCTCAAGCATGGACAATCGTGGGAACAACATCCACAGGGTGGCCCAACATCGGGTGGCTCTGATACCATCTTAAGTTAGATGGACTTCCAACCACATCCTCTCTCATGCTTGTGCATGAGAGAGGGTGTTAATGAATAAAGTCCCACATTAGTAGCTGGAGAAATAACTAACTAATATATAAAGGAATAGGGAAAATCCACTTATCACGAATTGATTTTAGATTGATAGCCCATCTAGCTTAACATTCATCTAATAAAACAAAATTTCTAACAGAGCTGGGTAAAATGAAAAGCAAGTATGAGAAGACCCAGACATGAACATTTAAGAATCGAAATCAACAAAACTTGAAAACAGAATCAGAAGAGACTTTGATTTGTCAACAAGACCCCTCAACCAAACAAAACACATATCAAAAGAAGAAGAAGAGTCGGATTAAAATGGGGTAGACCAAAGATACGAGAAAGGACATAAGAAACAAAAGAGATTAGTCCGACAGTGACGCCAATGGTGCACCACCACCATAATCACCATTGTAGGCGGAGGAGGTGATGAGTTTCAAAGAGATGGAGGAGAGAAGCTTTTTTGGAGTAGTTTATTATCCATGTTCGATTTAGTTGGAGTTGTACAAAAGTAAAATATGTACAGTCAAATAAAAATATAATATTGAACCAATGTATCTAAATTCAGGATAAAATCGGTTTTATTTAATCCATATAAATCATTACTGTCTTTTCTTGGAAGATTAAATATCTACCAATATTAGACATTTCATTGGAATTTTTTTTTTCAGAATGTTTACCGGCTATAATAAATTTAAGATCCTGTTTGGTTGTGAAATGTAGTCGTTACAGAGTAGACGAAAAGCCGATCAATCAAGTGTTTTTAATATCCCTATAGGTACAAACATAGGTCTGCCTTATCCATGATCCTGTCGAATCTAGATATTTTCCAGTGACGCCGATTTCAAATTTGGACAATCCTTAATAGAGTTTTTCAAAGGATGACCAAAATGATTAATAGCCATGGATATTATGATACATTTTAGAAATTAGCTATGATAAGTTTTCGTGAATAAAGAAGGAAATAGAACATCATCTTCCATGCCCTCACATCTCATGGACTAATCGTCAATGATCATTTCCAATCACCTATGCCCCTTTTCCTTTAATGAAACATGAATATCTGATTTTACCTTTTCTAGTTATTGAAATTAATTACTTTTTAGAAAAAACCAAAATTTTGGATTTTTTAAATTTCAAATTTTAATTCCCGACGTAAAACTGGTCGAACTACGTTATACTAATATAATTTTACTTATTTTTACTGAGTTAGACTTCGTTATATCAGTATTACAAACTTAGTTATATTGGTTTTACTAGAGTTATACTGCATCTATTGAGTACTACTGAGTTAATTATACCTAGTTCTATTAGTTATACTAAGTACTACTGAGTAAGTTATACTGAGTTCGACTGAGTTAGTGATACCGAGTTATACTGAATTCAGATCTATAGAGGAAATAAATAAAATAAACCAAATAATCCTTAAAATGAAGAACAAGAAGAACCCTAAATTATAGAACTGCGAGAACTATCTTTAACACCCCTTAATCGGAAAAAAACAGAACTATAAGAACCCTAAAATTGAAGAAAACAAGACATTGCTTAACAACCCCAAATCGCTAAATCTAGAAGAAGAAGAATCCTAAATAAAAAAAAAAAACAGAAACAAGAAAAATCATAAATCATAAATCAAAAACTCAGATGTTCGTCAACAGTTATTTCATGTTGAGCCGCGACAGTTTCATCGTAGATCTAGGCAGAGCTGTCATTATGTTTACATCATACTCTCTGCCTAACAATTTGAACCGTGTAGATCTAGAATCATAGATGCATCCATGTCGTATATGCTTATGTGGTGAATAAGGAGAGAGAAGAATCTTCACTATCTGATTTGATGTGGAAGGAGATAGAAGAAGAAAGAAGAAGAAACAAGAAAAAGAAAAATAATCCCAAGAGACGGAAAGAAAAAGGAAGAAGCGTTGTAGAGAAGGAGAAAAAGAGAAGAAGAAAAGGAGAATAAATTAATAGAAACTGATTCAGTGAGAGATATTAAGGTTAATACCTAAGGGTGAAAATATAATCAATATTTTTTGAATTAAAAATAATTGAATTTATAAAAAAAATTAGAAGGGAATCTTGGAAGATTGACCATTGAGATGTGGGGCTAGGAAGATAATTTATCTAAAGGAAATTCACAAGATATTTTGGTAATATTGAGACAAGAACAAATGGGAAATGAGACATATTTTCTCGATAAGAAAGATTATGAAGGGTACCCAAATAAGTTTTACTTGAAACACATATAGAGAGGTGATGCTATATTGATTTAGCTTGGAAATATACCGGCCTTTTTGGGGATAATGTTGGTTTTGTAGCAAAGTAGGAACTATCATCGGAGTTAGGATGTACGACGAAGCCTCACACTTTAACAACAAGAATGCAAAGTACTGTTTTAGGCTATGAAATGCTTAAAAATATTATAACAACTTGATGTGGAATTTGTAACAGATTATTCTTAGGTGGTGAAGATGACGCTACACAAACTGAGTGGCATGTTTTTCGTCCTATCTAGATAAATTTCATAGTTTTGAGCAGTTCTTTAGTTTCATCATCTTCCATGTTCCTCATGCAATGAATACAAATGTGAATCTAAGAAGACGTATATCATTGTATCCAAGAGTTTCCTGAAGATTTTTACCTCCACGCTTCTAAATTTTGATAGTATACACCACCTCAATCAAAAGCCCATATAGAGCAGATCGACCGAAAGGTACCCCAACCACTTAAGGGTTCCACTTTTAGAAGAGAAGAAAGCAAATACATAAGTGACATCTTGCCTCCAACTAGACTAACCCCCCCCTCCCCCACCCCTCCCGGCCCCAAATAAGACAAGAATCCATTTGCAAAGGAGCATCATACATTGATCTTTGACTCCGAACAGAAGCCATTCAGGGCCACACTATCAGTTCGGTACTCGAACAGATGCAACATACAGAAATGAAAAAGTTCCTTATGAAAAGATATATTGCAGTCCTGGCTAAAGAATTAGCAATTACATTTTTGTTAACTTGAAAAAACGTCAAAACACTACACATATTTCAAGGTCTCTTAGAAACAAAGAAATTAATAAGAACAATTTTTTTTATTAGCTTTAGAAACTACTCAAAACTAAAGCTCTCAATGCTTCTCTTAGATCTTATGATCTACTCTCTTAGATCTTATGGAACACCTCTCCATAGATCTATATTTATAGTGAAGGATAATTCCCTTTAACATGTGGGATATAGAAAACACAAACTAACCTAAATAGAAAACTTCTTTTTCCTATTTCTAGATTTCCTTTTTGTGTTTATCTTAACATATTAAACACTTATTAATATGTTAAGTTTCCACAAACTTGGAATTACCCCACAATCACCCCCTTAATTCCAACTTGAATTAGGGAGATCAATTTCTTGAACTCCAATGAAGCTCCTCATTTGCTTGAACTTAATTCTTGTTAATGGCTTGGTTAGGATGTCCGCCTTTTGCTCAACACCCGGCACATGCTCCACCTCGATTTTCCCATTCTCCACACACTCTCGTATGAAATGATATCTAGAAAGTATGTGTTTACTTCTTCCATGGAAAACCGGATTCTTGGTTAGAGCAATGGCTGATTTGTTGTCGATCCTAAGTCTCACTCTCTCGCCTTCTTCACTTAGTATCTCACTCAACAATTCCTTGATCCATATAGCTTGCTTCGCTGCTTCTGTTGCTGCCATGAACTCTGCCTCGCATGATGACAATGCAACCGTTTGCTGCTTCTGCGACGTCCAAGTAACTAGTGATGAACCATAATATAATGCATGCCCTGACGTGCTCCTCCCGTCATCGACATCAATGTTGTGACTGCTGTCACTATAACCGATGACACTCCTTGTCCCATCTCTCTTGAAGAACAGACCGTAGTTCGTTGTTCCCTTCACATACTGCAGAATGTGTTTGATGGCTTGTCCATGAGAGTCTCTCGGATTGTGCATGTATCTGCTTAGTACGCCCACTGCGTAACACAAGTCAGGTCGTGTGTGAAGCAGATACCTCAAACATCCTATGATTCTTCTGAACTCTGTAGCATCTATCTCTAGTTCATCTTCAGCTTTTGAAATCTTCAAAGTCGACTCCATTGGTATGTGAGTCGCGTTACACCCCTCCATCTTTGTGTTACACATGATTCCTTGAGCATACCTTTCTTGTTTTATCCTGATTCCGTCTGCTCCTTGAATCACTTCTATGCCAAGGTAATACGTTAGCTTTCCTAGATCTGACATCTCGAACTTCTTTGACATCTCCTCCTTGAATTGCTTAATCACTTTAAGCGAAGTTCCCGTCACAAATAGATCATCAACGTAAATGGCTATCAACAAGAAGTCATCTCCTTCGTTCTTGCGATACACTGATGGTTTCTTGGTGCACTTCTTAATCTCATCTCCTTCAGAACCTGATCGAGTTTTACATTCCATGCTCTAGGGGCTTGGCGTAACCCATATAAAGCCTTGTGTAACACATACACTCGATCTTCTTCTCCTTTCTTCTCAAAACCTTCAGATTGTGTCACATACACTGTCTCCTTTAGATCTCCATTCAAGAATGCGGTCTTCACGTCTAGATGATGAATCTCCCAACCGTTTGTTGCTGCAAGGGCTATTAAGAGCCGTATAGTTTCGAGACGCGCCACTGGTGCAAACACTACATCAAAATCTAATCCTTGTCTTTGTACATAGCATTTTGCCACAAGTCTTGCCTTGTACTTGTTCACTATATCATCCGCCTTTCTCTTTATCTTGAAGATCCACTTTAACCCTATAGGTTTTACTCCAGCCGGTCTATCCACAAGCTCCCATGTCTTGTTTCTTGTGATAGACTCCAATTCAGCCACCATTGCTTCAACCCATTCTCGCACGTGTTCTGCCTCAAGATAATTCTCTGGCTCGCCATCCACTGTGAGCAACAGCATTGCACCTTCTTGATCTGCAAGTAACACATAGTCATCGAGATATCTTGGTTTTGATATGGCTCGGCCGTGTCTAGTCACCAACGGTTGACCACCACCGTCTTGGTTTTCATTGTGATCAGTATCTGCTTCTTCTTCCTCCTCATCTTGGTTTATAGCCTCCTGTTCATGATCCTCACCTTGATCATTGCCTTCTACTATATCACCCTCATGTGGAAGCTTAAGAATACTTGGTTCACAATCAGCTTGGTTTGTTGTAGACGACCAATCCCAAGCTTTCTTCTCATCGAATATCACATCTCTACTCACCATCACCTTCCCTGCGACTGGATCATAGAGTCTATATGCTTTGGAACCCGGTTCAGTTCCAAGATTGATCACACACTTTGATCTCTCATCCAACTTCTTCTGTTGTGTAACACTAACCTTCGCATGTGCTACACAGCCGAATATCCTCAAGTGCTCGATATTTGGCTTCTTCGATGTGAGACACTCATATGGCGTTTGATCCTTCAAGGCCTTTGTAGGAACTCTATTGATGAGGTAAGTTGAATGTCGCACAGCTTCCCCCCATAAGTAGTTCGGCAGCTTCATTGCCTTCAACAAACTTCTCGTCATCCCCACTAAGGTTCGGTTTCTCCTCTCCACCACACCGTTTTGCTGAGGCGTGTAAGGCGCAGTTAGGTGCCTTTTAATTCCATTCTCTTCGCAAAATAGATTGAACTCAGTTGAGGTAAACTCTCCTCCTCTATCGGTGCGAAAGGTCTTAATGGTTGAACCGGTTTGCTTCTCTACATTTTCCTTAAACATTTTGAACCGATCGAATGCCTCACTCTTGTCCTTCATAAGTATAGTCCACATATACCTGGAGAAATCATCAATCAGGACAAATACATACTTGTTATTTGCTGGCGTTGGTGGTGTGATTGGTCCACACAAATCTCCATGCAATAACTCTAATGGCTTTGTCGCACGAAACATGGCTTTGGTCGGGAATGAATGTCTGATTTGCTTCCCTGCTAGACATGCGTCACACACGCTTTCTTCGTGTGTTACACAC
Source organism: Moricandia arvensis (assembly GCA_905132765.1). Classification (NCBI taxonomy): domain Eukaryota; kingdom Viridiplantae; phylum Streptophyta; class Magnoliopsida; order Brassicales; family Brassicaceae; genus Moricandia; species Moricandia arvensis. Next base: position 39,912 of record CAJHQP010005320.1, on the reverse strand, counting down.
AGCATTCCTACGACCATTTCTTTCTTCACCATGTTGTTCATCACGCCATAGCTTATATGTCCTAGTCGAGCATGCCACCTCCACGTAGCATCTTCATCCCTGACATGTAAACACTGCGGATAACTAATCTCCATCGGGGTCTTGTAGAGACGATTTTGAGATCTTGTTACTCGTACAAGCAACCTGCCACACGAATCTGTGAGTGTTAAATAGACATCTTTCATGTTAACCTCACATCCGTTCTCTGTTGCTTGACCAAGACTCAATATGTTGTGCTTCAGGTCCGGTATGTAGTATATGTCTTTGAGTGCCTTCCTCTCGCCAGTCTTGCACAAAAAGGTAACAACCCCTTTTCCTTCGATATCAACACACGATCCATCACCAAACTTCACTTTCCCTTTGGTGTTGAGATTCAAACTCAAAAAGAACTCCTTATTTCCCGTCATGTGATTGCTCGCTCCATTATCCAAATACCAAACACTTGCATTGCCTTTGTTGATGTCAAGATTATTCGGAATCACCTTGTCTTCATTCAAGAAAACCACCTCGTGTACATAGAGGGCATCAGCCTCTTGTGTCTCGTTTAGGTTAGTCTCTTGATTCTTCACTGACTTCTCGGGATAGACAGTTGCATAGTGACCCGGCTTGTCACATCTCCAACATATCACCTTTGATCGATCCTTCTTCGAGTTTTTGACGTCCGTGTGTGACACATGATTTTGGTTGTGTGACACACCTCGACCTCTGCCTCTTCCGTTACGTCCTCTACTTCTACCACAAAAATCTCCATAACCCCTCTGACTATGGTGATTATTATCTGAAAACATGAGCTTCCCTTGGTCTTCTTTCTGAGTTTCTTCCCCTACACGCTCCTCGTACGCCTTTAACCTTCCAACTATATCCTCAAAACCCGTCGAGTTGAGGTCTAGGACTTGTTCTAAGGACGCTACAATCTGGATGTATTTGTGCCTTGGAAGGCCCTTCAAGAACTTCTTAACCATCTTGGACTCGTCTATGCTTTCTCCCAACGAGGCTGCCTTGGATGCTAGACCTGATATTTTCCACGCAAAATCATCTACGGTATCGCTATCATCCATCTTCAACCTGTCGAACTCCGTCATCAACGTCTGAAGTCTTGCCTCCCTTACACGATCAGCTCCAAGGTGTCGTGACTTGATGGCATTCCAGATCTCTTTTGATTCGGTTTGTTCTCCCACCTGGAGAATCAATGACTCAGGAACTGATTGAAACAAAAGAGCAATCGCGACATCGTTCTTCTTTTGATCATCAGAACCAGGTTCAATCGTGTCCCACACATCGTGAACCCTGAGTAACACCCTCATCTTCATCGACCAAACTGTATAGTTTGTCGAGTTCAACATCGGACATTGGATAGATGCGGATCCAAAATCCTTCGTGCGTGGAGCCCTATTCACGTCAGCCATCTTGTGTCGTGAACTCTTGCTGCACAGCCACCAGGATCGAAGCTTCAACTTAAGCTTTTGATCGAAGCTTTAACTTAAGCTCTGACACCAATTCAAGGTCTCTTAGAAACAAAGAAATTAATAAGAACAACTTTTCTTATTAGCTTTAGAAACTACTCAAAACTAAAGCTCTCAATGCTTCTCTTAGATCTTATGATCTACTCTCTTAGATCTTATGGAACACCTCTCCATAGATCTATATTTATAGTGAAGGATAATTCCCTTTAACATGTGGGATATGGAAAACACAAACTAACCTAAATAGAAAACTTTTTTTTCCTATTTCTAGATTTCCTTTTTGTGTTTATCTTAACATATTAAACACTTATTAATATGTTAAGTTTTCACAAGATTGGAATTACCCAACAATATTTAATAATATTGTAATAACGATTCTCTTAAATCTCGAAACTAATACTTTACAAAGTACAGTTCTTATTTTAAACATTTGTAAATTATAGAAAATATTTAACAAGTTTTGAAACTTTTTGTCAGCTAAGATTTTGTTGGTATGTGCAACCTGTCAACTAATAAGTTTTGAAAGTAGAAAGCACGATAGATTCATGTTGTGAATAGTACATTGTTCTTTTACGGCAACTTGCATGTGACATTTCTTTTGTCCTTTATATCAGTGGGCGATGAACATATGAATTCTTTCCGGTTAGCCTGGTTGACCACTTGAAGAACACAAATCTCGTCTTGAGATGCTTCTTGGCGGTCTCTCAAAGAAACTTTATTGCAGTTTGGACGTATTATCTCACCATATGATTTGTTTGTAGACCGTAACATATCATAAGTCCACGCACCTGCCAATGCTCCAATAACCGGTGAAACAATGTATAACCATAAATCCTTATAACATCCCCATATAAGTGCAGGCCCTAAGCTTCTTGCTGGGTTCATTGATGCTCCGGAGATTGGCCTAAACAATTTATCAAAAAACACAAAATTTTACTGCACATTTTTGTAAAACAAACATAATAACTTTATTTATTAAAATATTCTAAGCAAACCCCAAAAAGGAAATAAGGTTTTTGATTACAAGAGTTAATTCAAATAAAATTCTCAAATTAAACTTTTTTAAATAGCTTCACTCGACCCATCAATGCTCGTTTCACTAGATCAAATTGCTAATCTTTGTGAATCCGTCACCGTTCTCAACCATTAACATGGACCACAGGAAGGTGACATTCACCTCGTTTTATTGGATGCCAAGACTTCTCATGTCATTACCGGAGTAGCTGGATCCTGATGATCTTATCTAATCTTGTAAACTAAACCGCGTTTAAAGTGCAAACAACAAGAAGCAAGAGGTTTGAAGATCAATTAATAGAAGAGAACCGCCGGACCGAGTTGTACACCCGCCAAAGCCGCTTTGAACATTGCAAGAAACAAGTTTAATCATCACCAGACCCTGACCATTAAGCCTCTAAACCTGCACACAAACAACAAGCTACATCTCCACACAAGGTTAAGGGATAACGTGAGGAGGTGCTGGATGTGAGCATAGACTAAGAGCGACACCTTGATGATCTGCACCCAAGAATCGCTACTACACTTGAAGCCTTCGGGAACTAAAGAGCAATAATTTGAGCCATAAGGATCCGACCTCATGAGTCGAAAGAGACGGATGAATACTTTAAACAAGAGGAAAGATCCGAAAAAGAGAAGTCGCCGCCTTCGCTCAGAGGTAACGAAAAAGGAAGCATCGTAAAGAAGATGCGATGTGAGGAAGCACTGCGAGAAGCTACTGAGAAGCCATAGATAAACGCATGTTGAAACAACTCAAGAAACCTACAAGAGACGGAACTGAGCTCTGTACCATCCCGCCCGCATACAAGACTCAAGACTCGCCACCGTTTTAATGAGAACCACCAGAGCACACCTGACTAGGGTTTAGGAAGACACTAATGTTCGACAACACCACCAAGAACCAATAAGTCACCGTCGGAGCTGTTAGAACCATCAAACGAGACCGAAAAGACCCTCTGCCGAATCGTAAACAGGAAAAGAGCCGCCTCTCCTCTGCACTTGCAATGAAACCGTTAGTGATCTAGAGTTGAAACAATCTACCACCTGGACCCAAAAAGCCGACTGCCACCATGAACCACTACTCAACATCCTCGTCGAGAAACCTAAGGAAGCAGTATTACCGTCAAAGTCCTAACCCGTTGTCAAGCGGAGCACTTCCTCGAGCAACACCCTAACCAAATCCACGAGCATACAAGAAGAGAGCACTAAGAAACAAACGGAGAAGCTAACAAACCCGACGAGGTCGCCTCCAACGCCAGCACGCCAGGGGTTAGTTTAATTAGGGGATAATCGCATAAAAAACCTTCAAATTGACATTCACTGACACTTTAAACCTTGAAGTTTTTTCACTATCACTTTAAACCTTCAAAGTGACATTCGTATCACAAAAAACATTTAGAGTAAAAATGTGACCTGCTAAACAGGTAAAAACGGTAACTTGTCATATTTTTTTCAAAAAATAATTATTTAATTAATAAAATAAATATATTCTTTTTAAATCAAAAAAATAATTTTAAAAATCGGAAAAATAAATAAAATTCAGAAACTGAATAAATATTCACAAAAATTCAGAAATTAAACAAAAATGAAAAAATAAATAACATATATTAAAATACAAAATATTAAATAAAAATTTCATAAAATAAAAACAAATTAAAGAAAATTCAGATAATATAAAATTCAAAATACTTTTTAAAATAAAATTACAAAATTATGTTTTTCTTGAAAAATTTTTGAAACCATCATCAATAATTAGATGTTTGAACATTTTATTGTCACCAATTTTAATAAAAAATAATCTTTGTCATTTTATGCGATTTTTCAACGTAACCTAACATATCATTTGTCAACAAATGAAACATTTATCGCTCCAATATGTTTAAAATTTTTATTGTCAACAAATGATATGTTAGTTTTTATTGAAAAATCGTATAAAATTACAAAGATTGTTTTTTTTAAAAAGTGATGACGATAAAATTTTCAAACATATAATTATTGACGATGATGGTTTCAAACAATTTTCTTGAAAGATAATCTTGCAATTTTTTTTGAATTTTTGAATTTTTCTTTATTTTTATTTTTAATTTTCTGAATTTTTATTTAATATTCTGTATTTTAATTTATTTTATTAATCGTTTTTATTTAATTTCTGATTTTTGAATATATATTTAATTTTCTAAATTTTTCTTTATCTTTTCAGTTTTTAAAATTATTTTTTCAGTTTTTAAAATTTTTATTTATTTTATTAATTAAATAATTATTAAAAAAAATCTTATAAGTTACATGTTTTACGTGTTCAATAGGTCATATTTTTATTTTGAAAGTCTTTTATGATACAAATATTAATTTGAAGGTTTAAAATGATAATAAAAAAATTTCAAGGTTTGAAGTGTTACTGAGTGTCACTTTGAAGGTTTTTTATGCGATTTTCCCGTTTAATTAGGTTTGGGGGAAAATGGGAGGAGAGAAAAGGTATTTTTTTAACAAACATAATAACTTTGTAAACAATATTTTAATGGTTTGGATTAAGTACCCGCATAACAGGATGTCTAGTACAACTGTCGCGCCAATAGCAATGCCTGCAAATGATCCATTGGCTCGTTTATCAGTAGCTACTGCAGAGATAACGAACATCAAGTTGAAAGTAGTGATAAACTCCATGACAAACGACGCCGTATTGGAACTTGACGGGTATGTTCCTACATAAACATCGCCTTTGAAGCTACAAACGTTTTCGTCCAGATGGAACACAAGTCGTAGAGCCTCGGAAGCTAAAGTTGAGCCTAGAACTTGTGCCAATATATACCCCGGAACCTATATAAAGAAATCAATAAAACTAAATTATACATACAGTTTATTGCTTAGGTTGGTACAACGATATTCATGAAAAATGAAAAAAAAAACTGTGGAGTGGAATATGACTATATATGAGAAAACATTTTGATTTGATTATAAATTTGCGCAAAGACATTTCCTTTGGATTTAAATTATTGATATTGCAATTGGTGGATAAAAATGTGATTCATCCATAAAGTATGATATAAATCACGAAATATATCTTGCATTTCGTGATCCGCATGTCATACAAAACTCTATACTATTTGGTGAATGGGTACAATTGTAACACTATAAGAAACTATAACTGAATTAGTTGATACTAGTATGTGGTTACCTGTTTAAGTGGGAACTTTCTAGAAGAGGCAAATGCAATGGAAACAGCAGGGTTGAAATGTGCACCGGAGACATGACCAATTGAGTAGATCATAACCATTACGGTTAGTCCCCATACCAATGCTATACCAGGAAGTGTCACCACTTTACCGTAGGTATCATTTACCACGATGGCCCCGCAACCGGCAAATATGAGAGAGAATGTCCCCACGAACTCGCCAATCAACTATAATATACGAATATAATACGATCAGTTGAAGCTATGTTATTAATATTTTTTAAGAAACTAATTCAAAATTTTAATTAATCTACACAATCGATCAATTAAAGGAAACAGATTCAGACGGATCTTTTTCTAGCTCCGCCGTATAATCAATACAACTGCCTTAAAAAAATTGAAAGAAAACTAATCTTATAGAAACAAAACTATACCAGACCGATCCAATATAGATGTTAATCCGGTTTGGTTATTATACTTTATAAATTTGAAAAACTCAAATTCCAAAAACTCAAACCAACGTCGAGACTGAACAGGTATATGCCAATCTTGATTCAGACTAATTAATATCAATGTCTCATAATGTTAGGAAAACATGTAACAAAAAAAAATGCTAACCTTTTGAACGAAAGATACGGATACAAGAGGTCGGGAAAACCCCTGTGATCGGGAATCACCTCCTGATCCACCGTCTTCGATGTCGAAGGTGGCAGTTTGTGTCTGTGGAGTAATATCAGAGATCTCAGCCATTAATGAAAGCTGTTTCTCCAAAATTTATTGTTTGCTCATCTGAGAACTCAAAATAGTCAACCATAGTTTGTAGTTTGAACTCGTTTATAAGCAAATAGAAAGTTGACTTTATATATTATATAGCGCATGTTGATCAATTCTTATTAGATTGCAGCTAAATTTTGTAAGTTAATTACTTGAATTGAAGAAATGAGTGGCCAGCATTAAAGAGTATCGTTATAGAGGTCGTACCTTCGTCGGGAGGAGGTGTGGCAAGTGCACTGGCCTAGACAGGTTGAGGAGTTGAGGAGATGAGGAGGTGTGTGTGTGTGTGTGGGGGGGGGGGGGGGGTTAATTAACCATATGAATTTTTGGAAAATAAAATGCGATATTACTAGAATAGCATATAAAAGTTGTTATATGAGTTTTAAAAGGAAAAATAAAATTTCTTCTCTCTCTCCTCACCAACTCTCTCTCGCGTCCATCATCTTCTTTGGTTAAGCTCCGGCGTCCGGTGGCGCGTGTGCGCGCGTGCCGTCGCCGGAGGCATTTTCCACGGCGTCTTCGTCTTCCTTGTTGCTGCTCCATCGTCTCTCTGCTCTCTTCTGATATGCTTGTGGATCTGGGTTTAGGGTATCACTTCGGGAAGTGCTTGCTCGTGACGAGTTACGGCTCCGACGGTGGTGCTGCTTCCACTGGTTTCACGGTGAGGCTGTAGAGTAGTGTGGTCCATGGTGTCAGTCGGCTTTTTGGGTTAAGGAGCTAGGTCGATTTTCAGATCTAGATCTGCTCAGGTTTCATTGCAAGTGCGGAGGAGGGGCGGCAAGTCTTCTCGACGGTTCGGCGGAGGGTCTTCGCTGGTCTTTGTTGGTTGATGTGGTGATTCCGGCGGTGACATCTTGGTTCTTGGCGGTGTCGTCGAGCATCAATGTTTTCCTAACCGTAATCAAATGAGCTCTGGTGGTTCTCATTAACACAGTGACGGTTCTTGAGTCCTTGTATGCAGGCGGGATGGTACGAGGCTCTGTTCAGGTCCGTGTAGGCTCTGTGAGTGGTTTCGATAGGCGGTCGTCTATGGCTCCTTGGTGGCTTCTCATAGGGCTTCTTCATTTTGCAATTCCTCTACGCTTCTTCCTCTCTCGTAATCTCCGAGCAAAGGCGACGGCTTTCTTGTTCGGAGTGGTGCCTCTAGTTATCATTGTTGTTCTGTCTCCCTCGACTCCGGAGATCGATTCCTATCAGCTCAGAATATAACTCTTCGGTTCTCGAAGACTCAAGAGGTGTGGCGGTTCTGCAGTGCAGTCATTGATCGCCATGGTGGTCGCTCTTCGTCAAAACTCACATCCCAGCACCTCATAAGCTCACTTGACCTTGTGTGGTGGTGTAGCTTGACTTTTCTGTGCAGGTTTAGAGGCTTATTGGTCAAGAAATAGCGATGAATCAACCCTTTTCTTGCAAGTGTTCGATGCGGACTGTGCATGTGTCCAGCTTGGTCCGACGTTTATCTTCTGGTCACAGGAGGTCTATGTCTTTGTAGCTTGTACCTGTCTGTCCGTGGCGCTTTTGGTGAGGATGTACAGCTTCTGTTACGATGGCTCGCCATAAGGTATGGCTGTTCGTAACTCCCTCTTCAATCGATCGTCTTGCGCTTATCGACAATGGAGATTATAGGCTTCGACGAGATCCCGAGACCCAGCTACCTCAGGCGTCGCCCCGGGAATTCCGACATCCGAGGTAACGAGGTCAAACCCACCATTCTCGGGGTTTAGCGACAACTGTTGAGAACGGGAATCGGTTATCTAGAGATTTTAGAATTAACTAGCGGAATGCGTCGGTTTAGGTGGTTGATGCGAAGCTGGTTTTATGATATCTGATTCTAGATAAGCTTTTGGTTGAAATCGAGTCTGTAATCGAAATTGTATTCCCGGTTATGGGTTTTTCAAATTTATAATTTAAAAAAAAAAAAAGTTGTTATATGACAAGAATAGCATACATCTCTTGACAAATTACTAAAATGTTTATAAACTATAGTAAATTACAATAAACATACTTGGTCAGTTTTTTTTATTGAACTTATTTATATAAAAAGATTAAAATTATTAACAAATCCACGTCACCAATAACTATAATCTATATCACTAATAATTGTGATTAAAAGAGTGTAAAGGCAATGAAACGACGTTTAACTTAAAAAAAATCGCGATTAAACTCCGTCGTTGTTTTCGTCAGAAATATTCTCTGAAATAGTCTTCTTCGAACTCGTTTTCTCAAAAATCGTCTTCTACCCAATTGTTCGTAATCGTCTTTTCTGTCGTTTTCGAAATTGTCTTCTTCGGTATGTTTCAACGCTTTACTATGAGTTTTTCGAGTTTGTTGCTGAGTTATGAGTTATTTGATGGCTAAGTTATGATACATTTGATGTCTGAGTTATGAATTATTTGATGGCTGAGTTAAGATATATTTGATGGTTGTATTATGATTTATATGTTGGCCGAGTTATGATTTATTTGATGGCTAAGTTAAGATATGTTTGTTGGCTGAGTTATGAGTTATTTGAAGGCTGAGTTATGACTTATTGTTGTAGGTGTGTGTGATGAAAATGATTATGAAGGAGGATGTCAAAGAGCTATTTCCTTAGTGGTCAGGTGAAGTTGATGACCCACAACTTGTTAACTTGATAAAATACATACATGCGGATATGCACATTTCACAAAAACCCAAGTTGACGATTGTCGGGGTATTCATTGAAGTTTGTCGAGTGTCTAGCACTTGGTGTAACTTTTGATGTTATCAGATTATGGTTAGACTTTTGTCTCATGCAAGTCCATCTGTATCAGCGGATCTGAACCAGCGTTTTAGTGATTGGTTATGCTCTAGGTACTCCGGTTTGTTTTTTCTGGTTTAATTTTGGAATTATCAGCTTCGTCATTTGTGGATGATTTCTTGTTCTAAAGTGATAGCTTTGGCTGTTTGCGGTTTAGATAATGTCCGTTTCCATTAGTGGAGGTTTTCCTTTCTAGTGGAGATGGTGATGGTCGTTGCTGGTGTCTCTTCTAAACATTCCTCTAATCTGCTATTGCTGGTGATATTGGTGTGAACCATCAATCCTAATTGTTTCTTTGATTTGTATTTGCATCTCAAAATGTTTCGATGATAGCTTATCTGAAGTTAATTTGAGACAAAATTGATAAAAACAATTGAAGATGAAGACTTATCTAGACGATGAGATTATCATGTTTTTGATAAGGTATTAGAAACCCGTCTGTTACTGTTGGAATGGGAACACCTAATCTACCTTATTCTATAATGAGACTAGTTTGATATGGCTAATGTGTCATCAATGATAATTATCCTCACGATTTTCGGTGCGAAAGGATCATTAGTTTTTCATTATCGTTTTGTCGTCTTTTCTGTGATGTAATATGTTCTAAATCAATTCAATAAAATAAAGTGTTAACAAATAATTTTACGTAACTATTAATATAAATAAATATACCTAACATGTTCATACCTAAACTGTCTTCCACATCATGGTTTCTACCAAATTTGAACTTTGGCTAAAATTCAATAAATAAATAATAACGATTATAATAAATTTAAAGTTAAAATCTAAAAATTAAAACAAATTATCAGTGATGAAAATAAAATAATACTGACAATCTACAATAAATTTTGGTTTTCTCTATCACTATTCTCTTTATTTTCTTTAAATTACACAGTAAAATATTTTAAAAAATTAATCACAAATCAAATAGTTTATTCAATTTCTTGTACTATTTAAAAGTATAAAAGAAGTTTAATCAGTTTTAAAATATCATCAGATTTATCTTAGTTTTATACGGGTCAGCCCGTGCTTGGTGACGGTTTAATGATGGGATTTTTGATTTCTACCGAGTATTATCGGAGTTTTAAATTGCGAACGTTTAGTTAAATCTGAATCATAATATATACGGGTCCTATTCACTTTAGTAGTTCGAGTTATTCACGAAAACACCATTATTTTTTTTCTTTTAAAAATGAATGTTTTACTCAATCATCATCAACTTCACCAAATATTTAAAATATTGTCATTGCCATCAATACACCAACCACCATGAAAAACCAATTTGAAGTTCTTAATACATCAAAAATCAATTTTTTTTTCCTTCTTATCTTATTTCTTATGCACACAGACCACATCTCTTTTATTTTCCCTCAAAATTCATCCAAAAATCCAAGATTTTAATTCCAAACTTTGTAAGGTTCATAGAGACATTGAAGCTCATGATTCTTGGTCATTAACGAGATAGTAGTTTTGCTGGTTAATGCATAAGTTAGTTTTGCAATTGACCTTTTGTGTGTTTTTAATAGAAGACCTCTGCATAAGTTTTCTAATTTTCTTTTGCTAACAAAAAGAACGAGAAGAACCGAGAAGACTTCTCGAGAAGTTCTCTCGTATAAACATGTTAGTTTTGCAAGTGACCGAAGTTTGTCAGAGATTTGACTTTTGATAGAAGACCTCTCCGGAAGTCTTCAGGAGAAAACTTCTTGGAAAGTCTTCTATACTTTTAGTTGAAGTATTCTCACTGTCGCAAGAACTCTCCATACGTTACTTTTGCAATTGACAATTAATAGTAAACAATTAATATTAATGAGAAGAATTCTTAAGAAGTCTTCTTGGGAAGTATGAGACTTCTTAAAAAGTCTTTTCATATTTTATTCTGAACTTCTTGTCAAACCTTTTGTTACGTTAGAAGGCTTCTAGAGAAGTATTCTCTGAAAAAGTCAAATATAGACAATTTCAAAATTAACCTAGAAGATTTCTGGTGACAGTGCGAAAACTTCATGCGAACGTAAGAAGACTTCCAGAGAAGTCTTCTAAGATAAAGTCAAATATCTGCATTATTTTGGTCAATTACAAAACTAACATGTTTATAATAGAAATCTTCTCTGGAAATTTTGAGAAAATTTCAAATTCAAAAGCCAATATTTAGTTTTATGAAATTTAAAATTGCAATTTTCACTTAAAATTTAAGTTTCCCGCTTAAATTTTATTTTCGCTTAAATTTTTTGCTTCAGAGAAGACTTCTCCAGAAGTGTTCTGACAGAAGACTTAACTTGTTCTAGTGAGACTTACGTATTGTTTGATCTTTGGTGAGTTTGACTAAGTTTTCTTGAGAAGTCTTTTCTCTTTGTAGTAAATTTGACTAAATTTTTATGTTGTTTTAGGTAGTATTGTTAAAATATTTTTTGTTATGCAGTTTGAATAATGTCAAGAACTTTTGAAATATAATATTGTAGACATCAACATATTTACTAATTATTTTCATTAATATCTTTTCAAATTTACAAAATAATTCATAATTAAAGAGTACACATAATAATCATTAAAATGCATTAAAAGACTTCATGGAAAGTCTTCCAACATAAAATTCATTAGATTACTTCCCATGAAGTCTTCTAAAAAGTCTTTTGAAAAGGCTTCTAAAAAATCTTTTGAAGTCTTCCAAGAAATTTTCGAAGTCTTCCAAGAGTCTTCCGAAGTCTTCCAGAAGTCTTCTGAAGTCGTCCGAGGTCTTCCAAAGTCTTTCTAAGTATTCTCTTCTTCTCCTTCATACCAAAAAAAAAGATCAGATTCTAAACTAAAGAACACTATCAAAAACAAAAGAAGAATAAAAAAGGTCAAACCTTTAAACTTTTTAATGCCTATAGAGGTTTCATCTACATATAATGTTGTGTTATCTTCTCCTCCTTCATACCAAGAAGAAAAGGTCTGACCATTAATCATTGAATACTATCACAAACACAAAAGAGGAATCAAAAAGTCATACATTTAACCTTGTTACATTAAGTTGAATATACGAATTTTTAGAATCTAACATATAAAACTCACAAAAATACATAATCAAAATTTATAGATATACCTTTTAAGGAGTGAAAGATGAAAACCATGTAATAAAAAATATGCAAAAACAAGATAAATTAGTGAGAATACGTAAGAGAAAAATGAGAAATAAATATAAAGTTAGGTATTCTCAAGTCTAAAGAGATTAGAGAGAGGTTGGAGAGTTTTAGAGTAAGAAACATTATATTTATGTTTCCCGCTTAAATTTTCATTTCCCACTTAAATTTCCCGCTTCCGAGAAGACTTCTCGAGAAGTCTTCTGAGAAAAGACTTAATTTATTCTAGTGAGACTTACGTATTGTTTGATCTTTGGTGAATTTGACTAAGTTTTCTTGAGAAGTCTTTCTCTTAGTTTGTAATAAATTTGACTAAATGTTTATGTTGTTCTGGTAGTTTGGTTAAAATAATTTTTGTTATGTAGTTTGAATAATCTCAAACGCTTTTGAAAAATAATATTGTATACATCAACATATTTACTAATTAATTCTATTAACATCTTCTCAAATTTGCAAAATAATTCATAGTTAAAAGAATACACATAATAATCATTAAAATGCACTAAAAGACTTCATAGAAAATCTTCCAACATAAAAATCATTAGAAGACTTCCCATGAAGTATTCTGAAAAGTCTTCTAGAAAATATTTTAAAGTCTTTCAGGAGTTTTTCTAAGTATTTCAAGAATTTTCCGAAGTCTTCCAGTCTTCTGAAGTCTTCCAGAAGTTTTCTAATGTCTTTTAGAAGTCTTCCGAAGTCTTCCAAAAATCTTATGAAATTTTTTAATTATTCTCTTCTTCTCCTTCATACCAAAAAAAATATCAGATTCTAAACTAAAAAATAGTATCAAAAACAAAAGAGGAATCAAAAGGTCAAACATTTAAACTTGTTAATGCTTGTAGAGGCTTAACCTACATAAAATGTTGTGTTATCTTCTTCTCCTTAATACCAAAAAAGGCCATACCTTAAACCATTGAATACTATCGCAAACACAAAAGAAGAATCAAAAGGTCATATATTTAACCTTGTTATACTAAGTTGAATATACAACTTTTTAGAATCTAACATATAAAACACAAAAAAAAATACATATTCAAAATTTATAGATATACCTTTAAACGAGTGAAAGATGAGAACCATGTAATAAAACATCTGCAAAAACAAGATAAATGAGTGAGAATACATATGAGAAAAATGAGAAATGAATATAAAGTTAGGTGTTCTCAAGTCTAAAGAGATTAGAGAGAGGTTGGAGAGTTTTAAAGTAAAAAACATTACATTTTTGTTGCAGCCATTTGAGAGGAAAAAAAAATGTGTAAAAGTTCTTTATATATGGAGACAAAAATCTCAATTAGCTTAAATATTTTCGATATAGAAGACTTCCCGAAAAGTCTTCTCAGCAGAAAGTTTTTCAGGAAGTATTCTAGTGCATTATGAAGTCTTGTGGAAGTCTTCCAAATCCCTATAATCAAATAACTAACTAAATAGCAAAAAAAACTTCATTAAACTTAAAATCAACTTATAATTTGATTAATATATACAAAAGTAAACACATATATGTTGTTTTTAAAAAAAAAATAAGATTCAAAAATCTAACCCTAAAAATACAAACAATACTACAACTTATGTTACCATTACTTAAACCAAAGACTATCATTACTCAATCTACATTCACTCATCTATGTATAAAATAATTCAGTTTTAATATTTTTAAATTTACATAATTTATTAATGTTTATAGTTACATGATTTCAATTTTTTCCTCATATAAATACTTCTATAAAATTTTTAAATTATTTTTAAGATTAAATGTACGAGAAGACTTACAAGGAAGTTTTCTCACACGAAAAGGTTATAATGGTAAAATTAAATACAATTTTTTTGGTGGGGGGTTTGCAAAAGTGACTCAAAATTTGAAGTCAAATGCAAGTGTGACCAATGGTTTTTTTTTTGAAACTTTTCTTTCTCTCATTCATCCTTAATCATTGAGATTATTCACAGAAACGCCATTATTATTTTTTTTAATTTTTTTTTTGAAAATGAGTTTTTTACTCTATCATCATCATCTTCAGCAAATATTTACAATATTGCCATTGCCATCAATACATCAACCACCATGAACAACCACTTTGAAACTCTTAATGCACAAAAATTGATTTTCTTTTATCATCATTTCTCATTTGTTATTCACAAAAACCACATCTCTTTCACTTTCTCTCAAAATTCATCCAAAAAATTCAAGATTTTGGTTTCAAACTTTGTAAGGTTCATAGAGACATTGAAACTCATGATTCTTGGTCATTAATGAGTTGGTAGCATTCTTGGTGAAGTTCTATGAGTTTAGATAAGCTAAAAAAGTCATCTCACGTGTTCAAGATATCAAATTGATTTTTTTCCAGATTTCTTCGTGAAGAAAACTTCTCTAGAAGTCTTTTCCTACAAGAAGATTTCTAAAGAAGTCTCATGGTCAATGCATATGTTAGTTTTGCAATTGACATTTTCTGTGTTTTTATTAGAAGACTTCTAGGGAAGTCTTCAATCTTTCCTTCGTTAACAAAAAAAACAGAGAGAACCGAGAAGACTTCTTTGGATAAACAAGTTAATTTTGCATTTGATCAAAGTTTGTTAGAAATTTGACTTTTTATATAAGACTTCTTTAGAAGTCTTCTCTCGGAAGTCAGAATTCTTCTCTGAAAAAGTCAAATATAGTCAAATGCAAAAGTAACCCAGGAAGACTTCCTGCGACAGTGAGAAGACTTCTTGCGACAGTGAGAAGACTTCATGTTAACGTAAGACGACTTCTCTAAAAAAAATTTCAGAGAAGACTTCTAAAGAAATCTTCTATAAAATGTCAAATTTTTTACAAACTTTGGTCAATTGAAAAACTAACATTTTTATCGTAGAGACTTCTCTAGAAGTCTTCTTTGAGATTTTCGAAAGAATTTCAAATTCAAAAGTAAGCCGATATTTACAAAGGAAGACTTCTCAAGATGTCTTCTATAGACTAGATTTCTTAAGAAGTCTTCCTTCGTAAATTTACAATTGCAAAAATGACCTAAACAGAAGACTTCTTAAGAAACCTTCTCTTAGAAGACTTCATAAGAAGTCTTCTACGTAAATCTTTATTAAACTTCAATTTTCTCAAAACGTAAAATGATTTTTACTCTTTTTTCTTGTTAATTCATGTGTATTAGTCAATATTAAGGCTCTTGAGTGAAATTCATAACATAATTAGTGATAATTATGAGGTTATAAATATTCATGTTTATTGATGTTTTAGACAAACTGAGAAGACTTACATGGAAGTCTTCCGTGAGAAGACTTCCCTGTAAGTCTTCTACCTTCGCTTTTGTAAAATTTGTTAAGTAATTTCAATATATATTTTCTTAATTTCAAAAGTGTCAAGTAATTTCAACATTATCAATTCATGTGGTTTAAAGTGTCTTCTTATATCTTAAGATATACTTTTTAATTTTTACGAAATTTAAAATTGCAATTTTCACTTAAAATTTAAATTTTCCGCTTAAATTTTCATTTCCCACTTAAATTTCCCGTTTCCGAGAAGACTTCTCCAGAAGTATTTTAAGAGAAGAATTAACTTTTTCTAGTGAGACTTATATATTATTTGATCTTTGGTGAGTTTGACTAAGTTTTCTTAAGAAATTTTTTCTCTTAGTTTACAACAAATTTGACTAAATTTTATGTTGTTTTGGGTAGTACGGTTAAAATGTAACATTTGTTATAAAGTTTCAATAATGTCAAGCACTTTTGAAACATAATATTGTAGACATCAACATATTTACTAATTATTTTCATTAATATCTTTTGAAATTTACAAAATAATTCATAATTAAAAGAGTACACATAATAATCATTAAACATATCATAAACAAAAGAATTACAAAATAACTAGGTGATTTCCTGCACCATGTGAAGAAATAAAATTTTAAATTTAAAACTAAATTTCTATAGATTTAGTAATATAGAAAAGTGATTAACCTAATCTTTACATTGAGTAATATATTTAAATATAATTTTAAATATTAATATAATTTTAAATATGTAAATATATATATATATATATATATTACTATTGTATTTGTTTTTTTAATTTTAAATTAATCAAAATAATGATAAATATTTAAACAATGTTTATCTTTAATATAAGGTATATTATTACAATATTTTAAAAACTTGTCAATTAGTGTTTAGAACACGGTGAGTAACGAGTAACTCCCCTTGAGTTGGGTAGTTCACAGTCTCTTCTTCTCCATCCTCCTTGTGTTCTTCATCATCAGACACGACATCACCACTAGCCAAGACTAGAATGGTTTTCTTGTTGATTCACTCACTAGCATAGTGCCCAAAGCCTTGGCACTTGAAACACCTAATGTTTCTGGTTCGGTTGTTTGGTGCTGGACCTTTGCCCTTGTCGTCCTGAGTTGAGTTCATAAGGCGAGTATCTTCTCTTGGCTTATTGAAAGGATTCTCTTCTTTGGTGTATGTGGGTTTCGAAGAAGACCCAAGCTGGTATTTTTCCCACTCCTATTCTTTTGTTTTTCTGTTCAATCAGGGTCGCCTTGTGAATTATCTCTTCTATGTTATCATACTCTTGCATCTCCAATCGGTCCTGAATATCTCGGTTTAGTCCTCCTTGGAACCGAACCATAGTAGCTTCCTCAGACTCTCGGACCTCATCTTTGATCATGTGGTTGTCCATCTCTTGATGGTAGTCTTTAACTTTTTTAGGCCCTTGAGTTAGCCTTCTTAGCCATTGATGCAGCTCTTTGTGGTAATGCATTGGAACAAACCGTCTTCTCATTACCTCTTTCATCTCGTGCCAAGAAGCTACTTGGTTTTGTACATTGTGTATCCTTATGTTGGACACTTTTTCCCACCAGTTGATAGCATAACCATCAAACTCAGTAGCTGCTAACTTCACCTTTCTCTCCTTAGTGAAGTTTTGGCTCTTGAAAACAAGTTTAAACTTCTTCTCCCATTCAAGATAAGCATCCAGATCGTTTTTCCCTAAGAAGGATGGAATCCGTAGCTTGAGATTGCCTAAGTTGTCATCAGCTTGCGGTCGTATTTGGTCAGGACTAATAAGTCATTCCTCGCCTTCCTCGTCAGCTTGGTCATCAACAACTCCAGCCACAACTCACGTAGCTCAAAGTGGTACGTTCCCAGCTGCTGCCTTTGCTCTACTTGCAACATTAGCAACCTCATGTGAAATTATGTTAGCATAAATTTGTTCAGCACGGTTTTGAAGTCTCCTCTCCAGATCGCCTAGCATAGCCTCAAACTGAAGTTGGTTTAGGAGTATGCATTGGGCGGCTGGTTCGCGAGCAGGGTCGTACGCCCCACGTTCATCCGCCATAGTTGTCCTGAAAAGTAAAGTTAGAACAAGAAAAAGAAAACAATGATACTCTCCCTCTCCCTCTTATTTCTGATGCTCCACAAGCAATCTTGTCCTTCTATGGTCCAACAGTGAGCAAGAGTTCCAATCACCTAGATCTAGAAAACCCTAACTCCCTTTGTGAACAAGATAGATAGATTGCAAGAATTTTTGGCGTCAGGTCGCTTTAACCAACCTGACTGGATTTCTCCTCAGTCTTTCTTTTCTTTTCTTTGTTTTTTTTTCTCTTTTTGTAGATTGGCCCGACCTGAATATTACTAGATAGGCAGAGAAGATTTGATGGAAGATTGATGGATGAGAAACGCAAGAACACAAACTCTAACCCTTTCCAGTACCTCTATTCCACTTGATACGACCTAGGATAGGTGTATATCATACGGATTTCTTGAAGATGGTGGGATGGACACGAGAATTACTAAAACTCGTTTGTTGTGGGGGTTTGTTGATGTGATAAATGGATTCAAGGCTTCTAGGTCTTGAACAAGGAGTGGTTCTTCACACAAGGATGATGGATTCCTTGAGTTGTTTGCGTCAGCGACCTTACGAGTGTAACCTCGTTTGTTTGGTGCCTGGTGGATTCACGTAAGCAGGAAAGTTCTCCCTGGGTGATTAAGATGGTATGCTAAAAAGTTGAACACAAGAGTAGAGATTGCTTGTGAGAGACTTGTTTTGCTGTACTGATTCTTGTCGACCATGGGCGACGAGAGGAGAGGCTCATCGCCCACGGCGACGAGAGCCATGTCTCTTTGCCTACGGTCAACGATATTGGAGTATTTGTTGAATTTGTGCAATCAAAGTAGCAAGGGCTTGTCTTCTCGTAAGAACTCTGAATCAATCATATAAAACAATAACGGTTAACTTAACACCATTGTTATCTCGACTATACGAACGGTTTTGTTATTTCGCGGAACCAACGATATGAAACTGAAATTGTATGAAAAGTGATTTCTTTGAAGGATATCGTAAAAACGCTACGTCGTAAAACGGCTCGAAAATGTCTAAAACGCAACAAAATGCCTGTTTACAATTTCGGACGAGAATTAGCCCGATTACAATGATGGCTTACCCAATTTCCGCAGAACATAAATGAAAAAGAAGATAAATGTTAAATTTCCAGATAATCATGGAAGATAAGGAAGATTTATGCGGAAAGATAGACTCAAATCAGGGGAAGAAAAGGAAAGACGACCGACCTTGGAGGAATATATAAGAGAGGATAAGAAATTTCTCAACAAAAATAGCACTTAGAAAGATTTTAGCAAATTTTTTTTTGTTATCGAGTTCTGACTCAAACTAGGTTTAGAACATAGGTTGTTAGAACTAGGAAACTCGCCGACAACTCTTACGTTCGAAGCTCTTTGAATCTGTTGTATCTTCGCAGCATTCTTACGCGAAAACAATTCAATAAGATCTTTCTTTTACTCACAAATTTGTACATGATTATCTTGCATTTTGTTACTCATAATCTGATTTACTTGTCGTAGGCTCAGCAGAAATTCAGGACCTAAGGGAAAGTTAGGATTTCTTAACTTTCTTTCGATTACGAAAATCGATGGTGTGAATTTCGGTTCTCACAGGAGGCATAATTACTCTAGCAGGAAGTCCGTTGCACTTTTCAGTCAGAAACTACATAAAGCATCCACCAAGTATCTAACTTATGATAAGTAGTTATATGTGTTGGTGAGATCATTGGAGACTTGGCAGCATTACCTTTTATCCAAGGAGTTTGTGATCTACACTGAACAAGACACTTACGTATTTGAGGAGATAGATACCCTTGAAGAAGAGGCATGCTAGGTGGTTAGAGTTTGTGAAGAAATTTCCCTATGTGATCAAGTACAATAAGGGAAACGAGAATATTGTAACATATGCACTTTCAAGGAGATATGCTCTTATATCTCTAATGGAGAGTAAGGTCATGGGTTTTGAACACATCAAGGATCAATATGGAGAAGATCCTGACTTTGGAGACATCTACCAGCAATGTAAGCAGGGCGCATTTGGTTCAGTTATAGGCATGATGAGTTCTTTTCCAGGGATAGGAGGTTGTGCATACCACAAAGATCAATGCGTGAAGTAATCATAAGATAATCACATGCTAGAGGTCTCATGAGGCACTTTTGAAGAGACAATACCTTAATCATAGTGGATGAACACTTCTTTTGGTTACACCTAAGAAGAGATGTAGAAGGGTTTTGCAAGATACAACATATTGCCTTAAACCCAAATCCAGGTTACAGCCTCATGGTCTTTGTCGATATTCGTGACCTACCTTAGCTAGATATTTCTATGTATTTTTTTTTAGGGTTGCCAAAGATTAGAAAAAAAGATTCCATCTTTGTCGTGGTAGATCATTTCACTAATATGACTCATTTCATCCCTTGCAAAAAACCAATAATTCAACTCAGACAGCAGACCTATTCTACAAAGAAGTGGTGAGACTTCAAGCATTCCAAGAACTATTGTCTCTCAGTGGGACACAAAGTTCCTTAGCCATTTCTGGAAGACACTTTGGAGAGCACTAAGTTACTCTTCTCGACCAGTTTCCATCTAAAACCTGATGGATAGACTAAGGTTTTCAACCATACACTCTGCACCCTTTTAAAGGCCATGATCGGTAAAAATGTGAAAAATATCTTGATGTTTTACCTTTCACTGAGTTTTCTTATAACCGAGTGCCACACTCTTCTACTAAATTGTCACCTTTTTGAGATTGTGTATGGGTTTAAACCAGAAATACCTTTGCATATCCTAGCCATTCCCCACAAGGAGGAGGTGATCAGCCAAGATGGAGAAGCAAAGGCTGAGCTTATAAATAAGATCCACCCGACGGTCAAGACCAACTTAGAGCAAAAGAATTAACATACCAAAAACCATGTTGACAAAGGAATAAAAGTGGCCTATGGACCAGGAGATTGTGTCTGGTTACACATGAGATCAGAGAGTTTTCCCAACCAAAGGAAATTCGAAATCGCACCTTGGGGGGACAACCCATTAAAAGTCATGAAGAAGATCAATGACAATGCATACCAGATGGAGCTGCCAGGCGATTTGAACATATCTTCTACCTTCAATGTGTCTGACTTGTACTATTTTTATGGTTGTGAATCTGCTCTGAGGTCAGAACCATCTCAAGAGGGAGAGAATGATGAGGACATAGAACTGACAACAACATTCCAACCATGAGAAAAGTGCCAACAAATCGATCAATAACAAGAGGGATGTGTGGACAATTTTATCAGTTGTTATTGATATCCCTTCTTATGTGTGGACAATTTTATCAGTTGTTATTGATATCCCTTCTTATGTGTGGAAAATTTTATCAGTTGTTATTGATATCCCTTCTTATGTGTGGACAATTTTATCATCAGCTAGACCATTATTGACTCTAAGGACCAGACAGAAAGTAGATTCTGATTTTGAGATTAGATCATGGCAAGATCCATAGATCACAATGATTCATGCGTTGCCAGCTTGGCCCAATGTTCTTGTAGTTCATTTGAGGATAATGGTAACTGACTTTATTCATTGTGAGACAAAATATTGGGATATGTAGATATTGGAGAGTCTAGTTGTACCGGAGGATATACCACATATATGAGTAAATCCACAAAGGTGATAAATTTTGTTTGAGTTATACAAAGAATGGTTAGTATATTGGAAAATTGGGCTATTGGGGACTAGGAATATTCTAAACTACAAACCTAAGGCCATAGTAAATGAGTAGCATCACTGAGCTTCAAGCCTTTGCTTGGAAAGTTAGTTTCCTCAAATATATATGTCATCCTATATGGCAGATAACAATGACATTTAGCGGTAACGGGGAATATAATATGTCATCTGAGATGTTATAATCATTATCCTTGATCTGGGAATATAAATAAATATGTATATCATGTCATTTTAAGTGTCTGCCAGATTTTCAAAATTGGGAATTATCATCTACGCCTTCCTGCCATTGATTTTACCTGTTTCCAGTGTGTTTACACCAACTTCGACTACAAGCTCTAACGGAAAAGCAATATTGAAGAACTACGGTTGGACAGAGATCATAAATAATCTGGTACTTCCAGAAAACTCAAAATGATAAACTATGTAGGGGAACTACAAGAAATCATATAGCGCTAACAAGGCATGCGGAGTATAAATGTCAAGCGTGGTTTGAAACATATGTAGAGGAAATAGCAGAGAGGCAATCACTAAATTATCCAATGATAACTTAAGTTGTAAGCTTGCAGAGCATTTGTTTGGTGGATGGATCATGGACTCTTAATCACAAATCAGTTTATGTTGATGGATTTGGAAAAATTCTTCGGGACATGACCAACTTTTGGGAATAAAGATCAAAGGAGGCATGTGTAATTTCTGAATATGGTAGTTACAAAGAATGCAGAAATTTGTTTCAAAGAGAAATATGGTATGCTACAAAGAGTAATTCTGCATACGGTATTTAAGAAGATAAATACGGTAGAAATACGGTAGTTACATAGCACGTGTACTTTCTGAAAGTATTTCTAAGAAAAGAGCTAGAAGCACTTTCTTAGGCTATGGAAAGTATGTTACAATACTCAACTTGTCATCATTTGGAAACGGACTATAAGAACCTGATTTCAATAATTTAAGAACTATAGTAACATGGCCAAGTTTTTCAAAAAAGAATTAGCTATTCTAAAAGAAAGATTTCAATATTTTCATATTGTCTACCATCCTTGAGTGCAACCCTTGTCTGTGAATTCTTTAGCCAAGACCATATGTGTTTTTCACAGAAATTTGTTTTTAGTTAGTTGTTCTATTCCGGTATGCTTTTGTAGACCACCTCTAACTTAGTAATAGAATAATTTTATGATGCAAAAACAAAAGGATCAACCCTTATAGAACGGGAACAGATTTACTAACGACATCTTCATTGCAATATATTGATTTTGATTCAATAAAGGGATGATGCTGAAACATGATGCTTCCATGAAAACATATTTTCTTAAGTTTGTTTAGAACATTGATAAGAACAATCACTATATTAATCAGGAACACCCAGTACAGCACAAAGATCTTAGCATAATATACTTGGAAGATTTTTTTCTTCAGATTCCACATGATGATGATCCGATTAGGAATCATTTTAACCAACCAGTGTTTTTTTTTTTTTTTTTTGATTAACCAGGTGTTGGGCTTATGCCCCACCACCTAGGCCCGGTGCCAGCCTTTGTCTGTACCTTTTACGGTCCTGGACACACCTCCCCGCCCGAGTGTCGAATCCGCAACCTCAGAGCCGAAGCCCCAGAAGCCACTGGACTAACTCGTCCGGGTAACCAACCAGTGTTTTAAGAGCACTTAACTAATGTTCGCAATTCTCTTCTAGGTGTTAATGGTTGACGATGGTTAATATGTAACCAGCTTAGTAATCGACGATGAATCAAAACACTTGAGTTATGTATAGATCTCAAGCTAAGAAGAAGAAAAAATGATAAGCAAAATGTGTATATATGTGTTGTTGTGTTGAGGAGTTTAATTAGTTAGTATTTTGAAGGGACTCAAATTTCTCTGTTTCTAAAGGTATTGAGTTTGTATTCTCTCTCTGTTCTGCTCCCACCACGTCTTTGCTTGCACTTCCCCAAACCGTTCCCGGCTGTTAATATAAAAGCATCAATTCCAGTTAGTTACGGTTTGATGTTGAGTTACAAGATGTCTCACGTCATCTTTTTGAATTCTAAACCGGTATCCTAAACCGATAACCAGAGTGATCAGAGGCTTTACGCACTAAATGATTCATCCTAAATGTTGAGTTTTTAGATGTTTGTTGTACCTGAATCTGACTCGACGTAGCTCTCTAGTCCCATCCGCTAGTTGTCTGATGGTAATGTAAACGCCGGGCTCGTTCTCTTCGATCCACTCAGCCTGCATTTCACTAGCGTTGCTCATTGACAGTCGTTCATCTCTTGAAGAAGTTGTTGTTCGTGCTGCATCCATTGTAGGTCCTCCATGATGACTATAGTTGTTGGAGCCACCATAGAAGTGATGAGGGACATAACCTCCTTGAGGTCTGAAGTTGTGTCTTGGAGTCCAGTCTTTGCTCTCTCTCTCTCGCTGATTCCATCTTTAAGTAAGTTTTTTTTTTTTTTTTTTTTTTTTTTTGAGAATATCTTTAAGTAAGTTGAATCTCTCTGTGACTGCAAAAAAAACAAAAAAAAAAAATGAGACAAGATTCACTAAAGGTTCTTGTCTGAAGAAAGACTTAAACTAACATTACAAATCAATGTGTTTTTAATCACCTGGTCATCGGATCTTGCAGGCGTTTGAAGAGCCTGGCGATTAAATCTCTGTACATTGTAAAGCTCGACGATTTTTTCAAAGTTCTCACCCCACCACCGTTGAGCCTGCCACTT
Source organism: Moricandia arvensis (assembly GCA_905132765.1). Lineage (NCBI taxonomy): Eukaryota > Viridiplantae > Streptophyta > Magnoliopsida > Brassicales > Brassicaceae > Moricandia > Moricandia arvensis. Next base: position 15,819 of record CAJHQP010005320.1, on the reverse strand, counting down.
GCCGAACATCTCCCGGCTTTCAAAACAAGACACAAGTAATGGTTAGTTTTTGTTTCCAGTGTCTTGAAGTGAAAACATCTAAAACGCTTTGTGTATTTCCCAACTAAATAACCGCTTGAGACGTTAAATCTAGCAGTGCTCTGCAAGTTTGCAAACCAACATACATATCGAAACAGGACATGCAGGTTCTGTTCTAGAAAACTTAAAGATCACACAGAGAGGTACAAGTACCTAAATCGAATCCGTTTAAGATCATTTCCTCAACTAGGAAGCGAAGCAGATGTGATATGGACACCTGGTTCTACGTAAGCCATCCACTCTTTAGGCCCTTCATCATCTAGTACCACATCACAAGACTGAGCAGAGATAGGTTCCCGGTCGTTTCCGTAGATTGAAGTGAATTTTGGCTCTAACCATCCGGCAGGATGGTGAGAGGAGTTTGTGAAGTCCCAAGCAGGAGTTGAGCCTGCGCTTCCATCCATGTAAGGGTACGGAACACCTTCAGAAGCATTGTCAAAATCTTGAAACGATTTATGTCCTTTCTTCATGGGGCTAACAGAGGGACCAGTGCATGGCTTGCATTGTTTATAAGCACCAGAAAATTTCATAGCCATGTCTTTAAGGCCAAATCTTTCAAATAACCTTTTTAAAGTTTTTGTCACAAAAATAACCATCAAAAATAAAAATGACCAAACTACACCTTTTTATTTTTAAAAATTAATATTTCTTATTTCTTTTTTTTTAATTTTAAATCTCACCCGCAAAACCTCATCCCATGACTCTAAACCCTAAGTCTAGATTAATTAACCTAAGAGGTAAAAATATATATTTACACCTTTTAATAAAAGTTATTTTAGTTTTTTTTAAAGGTTATTTTGTGACAAAAACTTTTTTAGGTTTATTTTATGGTATTTCTCTATTTTTAATCTGCATAACATAGGAATCCGAAAGTGCATTTTAAAACGGGCAAATCTGTCAAATAAACTTTTTTGAAAATTTTGTCATAAAAATAGAGCTCAAAGAAAAAAGGACCAAAGTAGACTTTTTTTACAAAAAATAATATCTTTTTATTTTTTTAATTTTTTGTCTCATATCTAAAACAACACTACATAATAAACCTCAAGTCTAGATTAGTTAATCCAAGTGATATATATGTAAATGTATATTTGGGGCCTTAATAAAATTTATTTTTGTTTTCTTTTTAAAAAATTATTTTGGTGACAAAAATTTTTTTAGGAGTATTTCTCAAATGCAGCGACGTTGAATATAACATTTCACTAACATTGTTGATAGTCTCAGAAGGTCTACTATGATCATTCTTAAAAGTAGTTTAAGTGATGGAAAGCGGGTTTGTTGCCCGCATGACCCACCCCACGGTAGGCTGGTAGATTTTCTTCAAAAAGATTTGTCTCGCATAATCTATGGATAAATTTATAAAATTCAATATATCAACATTCGCCTTGCTTGAGTTAGGGGTTATCTGCAAGACCCAAGAATCTTAAGAGTAAATTTTATATCTTTTAATTAAAAAATATTTATATAATAATATAAATTATATATTAAAAATAAATTTATATTTTAGAAAACATAAGTAATTTTAATTAGTATATTTTTATATAATATATATAGTTAAAATTTGAAATAATATTATCTATTATATTAAAACAGAGTCCTATTTAAAAATTATTTTGGCATATTTTTTTGGGACTTATTGAACTATGTTGTGACTAAATATAAGTGGTATATATATAATCTATTAATTTAGATTCTGTTTTATAACTAACCTTATCCTACTTTTTATTAGTATTATTTTTGTTACTGAATTTTAATATCCTACCTAGAGACTTATTATGAATACGTATGTAATATATAATTTATGTCATGTAACACATATGACTTACCTACTTTATTTTACTTTTACCAACTAATATATAATTAATTTATGCTATCAATCTTAATATTTTCCATTCATATGTTACTTATATATTTCTCATGAAATACATGAATCGTGCAATAAAACTACTAAACATAATGTTATATTTCTGATTCAATCTTTCATTCATATATGTTGTCATAAATTCAAATATCTTTTTCATTTACATATATTAGAAAGAATATTAAGTATTCCTGAATGTTAATAAAACCACACCAAAATTTTTATTATATTTATAAGATTATAGTATCATGTAACAGTTGATATATTAATTTTATGTATAAAATTAGTTAGTTATGTATATGTGGTACTATTCAAAAATGACGACCAGTATAATGACTAACAATAATTCCCTAAAATCATTCTTTTTGAATTAGCATGCTAATAATATTAAAAATCACTAAGAATCTTAAAGATTTTTGTAACAAAATTATCTAGATTCTCGGAAACTAACTATACATAAACTTCAAATAAGAGAATATATTCAAAAATATAATTTATAACACAAATCAAAAATTTTATGTATAAATTCTTTATCTATTTGAAGTTCAAGTAATAGCCGAGATTCTACGTCCAAAAATATGAATAGCCAAAATCAAATTTTAATTTATTTTTGATAATTATTCTTGCCATTAATAATAAGATATTAATAATAAGATAATTTTTGGATAATTAATAATAAGATAATTATTTTTTCAATAAAATACCTTTTGAACATTTAATCATGATATAATTCACTGAACATTTAATTTTAATCTTGAAAAGAAACTATACATTTTTACATTTTAATATATTATATTAATACTAACTCATTTAAATAAATATAATGTTGGATACAAATAAATATAACTGTTAATTATTATCAAATATTGTTCAAGATTCGTGTAAGTAATCTAATACACTCAATAAAAATAATAACATATACAATAAAGTTTAAATAGTATTGTTAAATCATGAATTTTTATTTTTAAATATAAACTAAAAATACACATAAAAATAAATTAGTGCGACTGTGCGGGTCAGAGTGTAGCGCTCGAATTGAACTTACAATTTTGTCGAGTTTCTAACATAATTATTTAAAACAAAAATCAAATACAAAACTCAAACCAAACTCAAATTCATAAATAACTGAATTGGTACTATATTTTTTTAATCGTCAACCAAAATCACAACCGAACATGTACCAAACCAAAAATAATACAATATAGACGTAACATAAAGTTTATAAAATATTATGAATTCTTAAAATTTTAATTTAAAAATATAAAATTCTAAGTATAAATAATTCCGCGCAACTGTGCGGTCAGAATCTAGTTTTTATTTTAAAACGTTTTGTTTATAAATTTCCCTTGTTGAACCGCATCCGTATCGCTCCAAAATTTACAATCTGCATTCGCTCTGCATCAACACAAATTGACCTGGGTAATTTCTCCGTAACGAGTCAAATGGATAACGAACCCGCAGTTCTTAATTCATTTTCTTAGCTCTTCTTAAAAAGAACATAAATAAAGCAATAAGATTTAACATAATTAAATGGGTTGATGCTAAAAAAAAATACAATCAGAACGGCCTTAAATTACCCCTATTCTTTAAACCCTTTACATTTCCCCTGTCTAGCTCAGAATCCAACTCAATCCTATTTGAGAAAAGTATAATTAGATCAGTCTTCATTAGCAATACTCATCAAGTCATGAGCTTTAATCAGCCACTGTACGCCTATAAGAATACTTCAATTAGATACATAATTTTTAAGGAAAAATGAATATGGGTTATAAGAACAGCTCCAACAAGAATATCTAATTTATAAGAACAAACTTTTTTATAGTGAGGCATCCCTGGTCAACTCAGCCGTTAACCCACCAGGTACACTCCTCCACCAGGTCTGCAGACCAATCGACCCAACCCCTCCATTATGAGTTAAAAATAAAATTATGAGAGAATGAGATAGTATCTTATTTGAGATATTAAAAACTTTTTTTTGCAATATGTTAGCTTATAAATGAACTAATATTTTTTGAAGACGATACTAAACTATTATTATTTTGAGACTTGACTTTGATCTTTCCCGTTCTCCTTTTTCGAGATATTATCTTTTTCACAAAGGACGCATTTTCCGGTAGATTTCTGACGTTGATTCCGTCATAACTGATTTTGACCCCAACATCGAAGAGGGGGAGGGAGAGGCCTAGGATTTTTCTGGTCCACTTTATTGATCATCATGTGGAATCGTCTCCTTCTTCTGTAAGTGAGGATGTGATTAAGTGGATTTCGGCCAACTGCTTTCGTAATGGTAGTGTGGAAATGTGTATTCCCAGGGAGGATGAGCGTCCATGGACGGTTCCAGATGGGTGGATTTGTGTCTATGTGTTTTGCTGGAGGTAGTGTTACCAATGCTTATGTTGTTGAGACTGGACAAGGTTCTGCGAGTGTAGAGCCTTTAGTGCCTGCTCACGGGATTGTTGTTGGTCCTAACAGTGTTGATGCTCCTGCGGCGTCTTCTGCTCGTCGCCGAGCTGGAAAAGAGGTTGATGTTGTTAGTGAAAAAATGTTGATGGTTCTCGATCTCCTTCGACCAGCAAGGGCGGTGACCCTAAGAAACGACCCTCTAATGTTGTTTGTCGAGAGAGGCGCCACCACCAAATTCTTGTAGGATTGCTCCCTCAGTAGTTGAGACTCCTTCTGAGGTTCAGATGTCTTTGGCGGTTGAGACTTCTCCTGTTGTGGAGAAGGTTGCTTTTGAGCCTTTCGAGTATTCATTTGGCGGTAGGGCGACAGAATGTAGAGGTCTGTTTAAGTTGGTTCGGTCGCCTGGTATTGTTGCGGTTATGCTTTTGATGATGGTAGACGTGTTGAGTGGTACCAGGAGTTTTCTCGTCAGGCGGCTATTGTAAGAAATATGTTTTTCCTTTCTCTTCTTTTTTAAAAAAAGAAACTTTGGCAAGATAAGTAATTTGGTGTATTTTGTGCAGGCTACGAAGTTTATTAATCGGTTGGTGGATAACCAAGATGAGTAGCTTGGGGTTGTTAAGGCAGAGCTTGAAAAGGCGAATGCCAAGCTTGCTGCTGTGAGGAATGCGGCTGATCGCTCTGGGGAGGTTGCATCGTGGCGTAAGAAGTATGAAGATGAGAGGAAAGTGAAAAAACTTAAAGCAAAGATGGGCTTGGATGAAGAGCAAGTGAAGGAACGTCAGGAGTTGGTTGAGCCCCGCTTAAATAATTCCAAGGTGTTGATGAGGAGTAGATTTGATAGGATGGCAGTGAGGCATGATGATATACTTGCTACTTGTAACCCTCGTTTTGAGAAGATGCAGATGTTTGTGAAAGATCAGAAGGTTGTTCGTCAAACTATGTATGGGGTGAATCATATCAGAGGGATGTTTGATATTGTTAAGGTTTGGAAGGGAGAGGGAATAAAGATTCCAAAGAGCAAGGTTAAACATTTTGAAAAGGAAATTTCTGAGAGGATGAAGAAGGCGAAGTCAATTGTTCCCATTAAGATCGAGGATAAGGATTTGGCTGAGATTCCTTACTTTGATTCCGATCTCCCACTTGTTCATGTTCCTCTGTCTCTTACTGCTGGGGTTGAGGATGCGGCTCGTCGTCGTGAGGATGCAGCTCGTCATTGTTCGTCTGGACGCGGAGATGCGGCGGGTGCGGCTGTCAGGAGTGAGGCTCCTTCTCCGGGTTCATAGTTTTGATCCTTGTTTTACCATCGAGACCCTGCGTGGTCTCTTATCTTTATTTTGTTGTTGTTTTGATGTTTGTGGGACTTGTCGCCTTTTGTTATTTTTGGAGTTTGTTATGTTGGATTTTTTTTGTTGCTATGATTGCTTGTGTTGATCCGTCTTGGCTATCTTAAATCTTCTTATGAAATGATATTCTCGACTTGATCTTGGTGCTTGTTGTTGAAAATGTGCTGTTTTTTTGTCTTGATACTTGTGTTGCGAAATGCCGTAAGTGTGATCGCGGAGCTATGGTATTTTAGAAATTGATCTTGTGTTGCATTTGCAAAATTTTGAGTATGAGCACGGAGCCGCAGCACTGAGAACTTATTTCGTATTTTTTTGCGAAATGTTGTAAGTATGAGCGCGGAGCTGTGACACTTTTGGGAACTGATCTCGTATCTCGTTTGCAAAATTTTGAGTGTGAGCACGGAGGCACAACACTGAGAACTGATCTCATGTTTTTTTTTAAAAATGTTATAAGTGTGAGCGCGGAGCTGTGACACTTTTCGGAACTGATCTCGTATCTCGTTTGCAAAATTTTGAGTGTGAGCACGGAGCCATAGCACTGAGAATTGTTCCTTTGTTTTTTGCGAAATGTTATAAGTGCGAACGCGAAGCTGTGACACTTTGGGAACTGATCCCGTATTTCGTTTGCAAATTTTTTTGAGTGTGAGCATGGATCCGCAACACTGAGAACGGATCTCATATATTAAGTATTTTGTATATGGTCATGACTAAATTTGGTTTGTGATTGTTGCATTATGATATTGCTTGAGAAAATATAATATTTTTTATAGAACTAGTTGAGCATCGTGAGATGCTTACGTACCCCATAGGCGGGGATCAAACCGATCGTAGTTCAGCTTTACGAGAAAAGTAAATGCTTAAACTTAAAAAGGGGTGGATTCTCCTGGGTTGTTATTTTTGGTATAACAGGAGTGTGCCGGTCTTCTTGCTTGCTATGTCTTCCTTAGTAATATTATCGCTTTAGATTCATGGAGTTCCATGATCTCAGGACTTTATCTCCACTCATCTCGGTAAGTTTAAAGACACCTGGCTTGACGACTTTAGAGATCATGTATGGTCCTTCCCAGTTTGCACCGAGCTTGCCCGCTCCCCATTCTCTGGTATTTTTGAAAACTTTGCGAAGTACGAGGTCGCCTTCTTGAAGGAATCTTCTCTTGACTTTCTTGTTGTAGTATTGGGCGGCCAAGTGCTGGTAGTTTTGATCGCGGAGGAGAGCTTGGTCTCTTTTTTCCTCAACTTGGTCTAGATAGTCGATCATCATTGCGTTGTTTCTCTTCGTCCTCGGTTATTGTCAATTGGCAAAGACTCAGGATGCTGACTTCAGCAGGGGACATGGCCTCCATTCATTGGGATAGAGAGAAAGGGGTCATGTCCGTTGATCGTCGAGGTGTCGTACAGTGTGACCTGAGAACGCCGTCGAGTTTATCAGCACAAACTCCTTTCTTTTCCTCTAGATGCTTTTTGATTCCATTGAGGATTTTTTTGTTTGTTGCCTCAGCTTTCCCATTAAATTGAGGGTACCTTGGTGTACATTTACTTAGCCTGATTTTCTAGAGTGCACAGAAGTTCTCGAAGGTTGCAGAGATAAACTGGGAGCCGTTATTAGTGACAATTTTGTATGGAAGACCGTGGTGACATATGATGTTTTCCTGACGAATATATGGATGTCAGGGGTGCGTATGGTTGCATATGACTCTGCCTCGACCCATTTAGAAAAGTAGTCGGTCATAACGAGGATATAGCCTTTCTCTTTAGATGGTGGTAGAGGACCGTCAATGTCCATTGGCCGCCTTATGAAAGGATATGGCACTGTGGTGGCTGTGAGAAACTTTTTTGGAAGGTAGATCATTTGGGAGTGGTGTTGGCACTTTTCGCACATGGCGGCAAAGTTTTCACAGTCTACGACCATTATTGGCCAGAAATGTCTGTGTAGCTTGATTTTGATGGCTAGTGCTCCTCCTCCTGAATGGTTGCCACCAGCGCCCTCGTGCGTTTCCTCAAACACCCATTTGACTTCTTGACCATGTATGCATCAAAGTAATGCTTTTGTTAAACTCCACCTAAAACGGTTTTCGTTGTGTAGAACATAGTATGCACATCGAACTTTCAAACGACGAGCTGCCCAGTGATTTGTTGGTGTTACTCTGCCGGAGATGTAGAGTTTGATTTCATCTGGCCAGTCGATGAGGCTTGTTGTTTCTTCTCCAAGAATGGGTTCGTTTACTTCGTCAGCGCCGTCTATCTCTTCGTCGAGCTCGTCTATGATGTGAACTCCCATGGCCAACTCTATGCTTGGCTGATCGATGATTCTAGTGGTAAATTCTTTTGAGTGAAGGGTCGGACGTTGATGCTAGAGCAGCAAGGGAATCGGCAGAGGATTTATCGCTTCGTGGTATCTTGGTGAGAGTAAAGTTGGCGAATTCTTGTGAAAGCTTCTGGACGACTTGTAAGTATGCATTCATTCGGTCGTTTTCACGTTTCATATTCTCCGCTAAACTGGTTAGCGATGACCTGTTAGTCGCAAAAAGTTTCTATCATGTTTACTCTGACGTCTTTGGCGAGACGCAGGCCAGCAATTAGAGCTTTGTATTCGGCTTTGTTGTTTGAAGCTGGAAAGGCGAGGCGGAAGGACTGTTCGAAGAGCTCGCTTATGGGGATATAAGTCGTATACCAACTCCTGATTTGTTTCGTGAGGACGAGCCGTCAACATAAAGGCATAAGTTTTTGGTATTAAGGTCGTCATTGTCTTGAGATCGAGGTAATTCAGTAAGAAAATCTGCAAACACCTGAGACTTTGCACTTATTTGGCTTTTGAACTTGATATCGTATTCGCTCTGTTCGACTGCCCATTTGGCCATCCTCGCTGACTGACTTAGGCTGTGAAGTATTAACTGAAGTGGATGGTTGGTTAGTACGTGGATGGTGTGCGATTGGAAATATGGTCTGAGCTTGCGAGTTGCGACCACCACGGCAAGGGAAAGTTTTTCAAGGGGAGGATAATGTGTTTCGGTGTCGTCAAAGATTTTGCTGGTGTAGAAGATTGGGTGTTGCTCTTCATGGTTTTTGCGAACTAAGACGCTACTTACTGCAGAGGCGGAGACAAATATGTATAGGTATATGGTCTCTCTATCTTCTGGTTTTGCAAAATTGGTGGAGTAGATAGGTACTCCTTTGGCTGTTGAAACGTATCCTCGCACCTCGCGTCCCACTCAAAACGTTTGTTATTTCGCAAAAGCTGATAAAATGGGAGGCATTTATCTATTGATTGCGAAATAAATCTATTAAGTGCAGCAATTCGTCTTGTCAATCTTTGAACTTTCTTGTGTTTTTTGGAGAAAGGAGTTCTGGGATGGCAGTGCTTTTTCTTGAGTTTGCTTTAATTTTTATCTTGGTGACAATGTATCCCAGGAATTTTCCAGAGGTGGCGGCAAAGGTGCACTTTGTTGAGTTCAGTTCATCCTGTACTCATTGAGGCTGTTGAAACAAGTTGTTAGATATTTGATATGGTCATCAGCGAAGAGGGACTTGACGAGCATGTCGTCAATGTAGACTTCCATTGTGTAACCGAGCTGTTCGGCAAACATTCGGTTGACTAGGCGTTGATAGGTGGCTCCCGCATTCTTGAGTCCGAAGGGCATGACCATATAACAATAAGTCTCTCGGTGAGTGATAAGCGCTGTTTTTTCTCTGTCGTAAGGTGCATAATGATTTGATTATATCCAGAGAATGCATCCATGAATGAGAGAAGCTCTTTCCCGCAGTTGCTTCAACCATGCAATCAATGTGAGGAAGTAGAAAACTTTCTCTTGGACACGCCTTGTTGAGGTCGGTAAAGTCAACGCATACACGCCATTTTCCATTTTTCTTTTTAAAGACGACGGGTTTAGCGAGCCAACCTGGGCATATGACTTCTGTGATTGATCTTGCATTTGTCAAGTGTTCCACTTCATCGTTGATGGCTTTGGTGCGTTTTGGTCCGAGTTTGCGTCTCTTTTGCTTGATTGGCTTGTAGATTGGATCCACATGTAACTCATGGCATGTGATTGATGGGTCGATCCCTGACATGTCTACGGTTTTCCAAGCAAAGGTTGAAGCATTGGATTAAAGGAAGCTGATAAGCTGCTCTCTGAGATCTTCCTTAAGGTATGCTCTGACTGCAACGCATCGTGTGGGGTCTCGTACATCAATGTTGACTTGTACGATGAGCTCGCGTGCGTGGTTTATTTCTATGACATGCTCGTCGCCTTGCTTAGTTATCAGGTATGTTCTTGCAGACTTCCTTAGCTTATGCTCGGTGATGAAGCATGTTCGTGATAGCCGTTGATTTCCCTTGAGAGAATATATCGCTAATGGTGTTGGAAATTTAACGCATTGATGGTATGTAGACGGGATTGCTTTCATTGAGTGTATCCATGGGGTTCCGAGTATCGCATTGTAGATGGCAGGGCTTTCAATGACCATGAACTTGACGATTTTTTTGATTCTGGCTACATAGACTGGGAGCTTGACTGTTCCGATCGTCGGTGTTGTATCTTCTGCGAAACTCGTGAGCGGTCTTTTGCAAGGTTTGAGCTTGTAATCCTTAACATCCATGCGCTGGAGTGTTTTTGCAAAGATTAAATCGACTGAGCTGACGGTGTCGATTAGCACGTGTGTCTCTTCGCAATCACTGATCCTGAGTTCAACGACAAGGGGATCATTATGCAGTTGTCAAAACCTTTGGTATAGTCTTCTGTGAAACTGATCTCCTAACTTTCTTTTGTTTTGTCTTCCACGCTACTGGTTCCCCATTTTTGTGAGGTGAGTGTCATGCGCTCATATTCCTTCATTGACCGAACTGATCTATGCATGTCTAGAGACCTCCCATGATCATGTTGATTATGCGGTGAGGGGGGGGGTGTCCGTCTGTGTCCTTGCTCGTTGTTTCTATCGTCGCGTGCTCGCTTGGGCGTTTCTGTGTCAACATTTGTTTGCTCGTTCGGGCGTTTTTGCCTTTGTTGGCGTTCGCGTTCCTCTTGGAAATTTCGAAAACGTTCTCCTTAATTTTTTGGTTCTTTTTTGATTGGTTGATCCTTGAATGGCGAATCTCGGTCGTGACGATATTGGTTCAACATCATTTCCTGCAGGTGGTGACATTTGTCTGTGTTGTGAGTCGTGGACTTGTGGTAGCTGCAATATGTTCGAGTATCATCCGAGCCATAATTATCGCGAGCTTGGTTGTTGGTAGGACGATTAGCGGGTTGATTCCTGATTTGATAGGTTCCAACCTTCTTGTCCCTATTGCCTTTGTACACCTTGTCATAGTGTTGGCGAGGTTCATAGTGTTCATATGGCTCATTTCCTTTGAATATGATTTCTTGATGGTTGCATATTTTTTTGTGAACGCAGCCATGTCTTCTTCAATTTCAATGAAGGTCACTGCTCGATGGAGTGCATCTTCGAGTGATTGTGCTTTATTTTTGAGGAGCTCCTTTCGAAATGGTGACTCGTGCCAAAGACCATTTCGGAGTGCTAGAATTGCTGCTTCGTCGAGTACAGTGATGCAAGACAAGATGAATCTAAACTTTTTAATGAATGAACAAATCATCTCTGTGGGTCCTTGTGCTAGCGTCCATAGGTCCACGTTTGATGCGCTCTGCTTTATAAACATGGAGTAGTGCTTGAGGAATATTGTTGAGAGTTTATTGTAATTGTCGATGGAATTATCCTCTTGTCATGAGAACCAACCAAGGGAAAGTCTGCTCATTTTCTACAAACAGCTGACAGAGACCGACATCGCGTTCCACTGGTGAAAAGTTTTCTCTTCCCACTGCGATGATGAAGGCGGTAAGGTACTCTCTTGGATCAGACGTTTCGTTGTAAATAGGGAGCTTGATTTTTACTGGGTGCCAAACAGGGATGATGAGGAGACGAGGCAAGAAGGGCATTTTCTGGGTTTCACGAAGCACATGATCAATCTCTGGTGATGTGCTGGTTGCCTGATGGACCTATGAAGTCATGTATTGTAGCTGATCCTTCATCTCTTCTATCTCTTTGTCTCTGTGTTGAATGTCTCTGTTGGCATTCTGCGGATAGTTGGCGATTTGGACGTGGTGTCTGTCCAGTCGATCTAAGCGTTGCTGTCTAGTGTTAGTGGTTGGTATCGTCAGATCAGTGACTTGGACTGGGCGCTGATGTAATGATCCGGTGGTCGGTGCTGGCATGTCATTGTTTTGAACTTGAGGCTGTTAGCTAGTCCGGTGATTGGTGTTGGTAGATCGTCAAAGACAACTCGTTGAAGTCGCGGGGTGATATCAACTTTTCGTGACTTTGATGCACTGGTTTCAGCAGACTTAAACTCATTGATGTGGTTGTTGTATGCGATCTTAGAATGCGCAAGGTCGTCCAATCGAGAAGTGATTTCGCGGGCTAGCTCGTCGATCCTTTCGAGGAGAGTCTGAAAAATCAGAGAGATGTCCAGCTGATTAGAATGCATTGTCTCTGTACTGAATGGTTGTGTTGTTGGAGCTGATGTTGCCACAAGTGTTGCTATGTCGATTAACTACGCAAGAGCTGCCACACACGTCATGTTGCTGGCTGGGATGCTAGAGGTCGTCGCCGTGTTTAGCGCGTTGGTCGCTGGGATGCTTGAGTTCGTCGCCATAAACATCGCCTTGCTGGCTAGTTGGTCTGAGGTCATCACCGTATACGCAACATTGCTTAATGGCTGCCCCGAGGTCGTTCTCGCGTACATGTTGTTTTTGGCTACCTGACCGGGGGGTCGTCAACGCGTACATGGTGTTGTTGGCTATCTGGTCTGAGGTTGTCGCCAGTAACATCGTGTTGCTGATTGGTTCGTCTGAGGTCGCTGCTGCCAACGTTGTTTCTAAGTTGTTGATCATCGCAAAATTCAGGGCGTCTGCTTGCGTTGAGGGTTCTGTGATTGCTGAGCTGTCTTGAAGTAGGGAAGAATATCCGGCCCCACGGTAGGCACCAATTCTTTAATCCATAACTCGTTCGGTGATGTAATATTGTAAAAAAATGTAAAGGGGTAGAGATTTTTGTATTAATGATCAAAAAAACAAGCTCGGTCAATTACAAGAACTAAAGATGCTCGTCTTTACAGTTGTCTAAACAAGTATTTCTCTTAGTTTTGGTCTTTGGTGTTTGGGACGAGCTTGTTTGATGGCCGAGGTGTCTAAGACTTTGGTGGTGATTGAATATGAGATGCTTTCAATTTTCTGCACATTTTTGTACGTTTTTTACTATCCCTTCAATAAATCTTACATCTTCTATTTAAAATAAAATATCTTTTGTCTTCTACCAAAATCATCATTAGTTGTTTAATGGATCAGACTTGATTTTGGGCCCTTAATGTGTTCGTGCTAAGTCCATGCGCTATGAATTCTTCACCACCACTGTTTGCTTTCGTACATGCTATGCAAGTAAACATCTTTGCCTCTCTTTTGTGTGTTTTCTTTGCCTTTTCAGCCCTATAAGATCGTATAAATCAGAGTCTACTTAAAATAAACATCACGCAACCAAACCTCAATGAATAATCTAACTACAAGTTGTTTAAAGTAGAGAGCTAAACAATAAAGGGACCCACAATCTGACATATAACACGGTATATAAATTGCTATCAAATCGGACCAAATTATTTTTTATACTAAACAGTCTATTCTTTTAAAAGAAAGTATAAAATCCAAATGATATTTACTTTACATAACTATAGTCTTCCAAATCAAACTATTTACCAACAAAAATTGTGTACAATTTTATAGAGCTAATTTTAAAAATAAAATTAATAATGAAAACTTAAAAACTAAAGTTGCGTATAAAAATAAAAAAAATATCCGCGCACTAAACTCTAATTTATGTAAAAGGTTAAGGTTTCTGATTGAAAAAAACGATAAATTTAATAGAATAAACATCTGACTTTTTTACAACACAAGAATATAATGTTTCACAAACATGCGTTCGTATGTGATACGAACAGACCCAATGAATGGATTTTGCTGATGGCGAATGGGATAGGCATTTGGTCGAAGGGTTACTAACACCAACGACTAAGGGAAATGGTGGAATGAGTGGACACACAGGGATTACAGAAGACCTCTGATTTACCAGATCTTTAGGATATGACACACCTAACGATCAATAGTTTGATTGAAGGATATGTCTCATCAACAATCGAAATGTCCCAGAAGAACAAAAGAGATAAATCTCAGTTTTTTTAAAAGAACGGTTGATATCTAACTCATTCTGGTTGTGCCTTATATATAGGATTACATCATGTGGAAATCTAGAAGATAAGTAGAAAACTAGACAATTTCAAAAACATAAAAGTAAACTAAGACTTTTGACTTGAAATAAGTTCTTCTTTGAGTGACTCTTGTTCTAGCCACGACCTTGACATTTGCAGTATAGCTCCTTTGGTCTTCTATTGTACGAAATGGGTTAGAAACCATCATGCTTAAGTCCTGGTCGAATTTCAGCTTCATCTAAAACAAAGTGAATTTGTTTGGATCATTTTCTTGGCCCAAATAAATCTGTTTTGTGGATGTCTTCAAAATAATATGCCCCAAGCTTTCATGAACTCTTTGGGATTATAAATCACCTTTTTCCTTGATTCTTTGATTGTTGGTCCATAAAAAACAATCAATGTCGATGGTCGAAAATCGGGTGACCAAATCAGCTCGGGTGGTCGATTCGGCTCGGACAGTCGAACTAGCTCAGGTGGTCAAACCAGCTCATTAAGCTCGTCTGGGTGAGTGTCAATGTTGTGAACCAGCTCACTAAGCTCATTTAATTAAGTTTCAGTCCAACCAGCCCGTCCTAAATGTTCAGCTCATCTTAAGTGTTCATCTCCTCTTTCTTACATGCTGCTTTTGATCTACTCTTCATGAATTGCAGCATATCTCCCATCAAGGATTGCATCTGAAGGTTTTCGAGTATTTTCTTCCACATCTTTGAACCTGAAAACATAATGCAAAAAAAAACAAAAACTCTCTCACTCACGATTTTCTCTCAAGTGTTTCGACAGATTAAAAGGAACAAATCAATCAAGTGGTGATCGATCCTCCAAATCAAAATAGAAAAGAAGAGAATTGGATAGGTAGTTAAAATAATTTCTTTGGGAACTGATTGACCAACTTGTGTATCGGATTTCTCCTCGATCTCTTTTCTTTTGATCGGATTTCGCCACGATCTATTTTCTTTTGATCGGATTTCACCTCTACCTTTTTCTTCTTTTTATTTATTTTTGTAAGTAACCAAGTGGATCAGTTCACTTACAATAGATATACAAAAAGAGTAGAAGAAGAAGATGTATATATTAAGAAATAATGAGAAGTTAATTCCGATCTAGCAAAGTGTGCTCTGATACCACGTGATACGAACTGACCCAAGGAATGCACTTTGCTGATGGAAAATGGGATAGGACTTTGGTCGAATACTAAGAAAAATGACTAAGGGAAATGGTGGAAGGAGTGGTCATACAGAGGTTGCGGAAGGCCTCTGATTTACCAGATCTTTAGGTTATGACGCACCTAATGACTAGTAGTTTGATTGAAGGATATGAATCACCTACAATCAAAATATTCAAGAAAAACAAAAGAGATAAATCTCAGTTTAAAAAAAGAAAAGTTGATATCTTATTCATTCTGGTTGTGCCCTATATATAGGATTACATCATGTGGAATACTAGAAGACGATGTAGTAAACTAGACAATTTTGAAAACATAAAAGTGGACTAAGACTTTTGACTTGAAACAAGTTCTTATTTTAATGACTCTTGGTCTAGCCACAACCTTGACACTTGTAGTATCTCCCTTGGTCTTCTCTTGCATGAAATGGGTCATAAACCATCATGCTTAAGGCCTGGTCGAATTTCAGCTTCATCCAAAACAAAGTGAATTTGTTTGGATCCTTTCTTGGCCTTAATAAATTTGTTTTGTGGATGCATTCAAAATAATATGGCCCAAGCTTTTCTGGACGTATTTGGGATTATAAGTCACCTTTTGCCTTGATTCTTTGCTTGTTTTGTCCATAAAAAAACATCAAGGTCGATGTTCGAAAATCGGGTGATTAAACTCATTTGAAAATTGAGGAGAATGTCAAGTAAATGGAGGGTATATCAAGTATACTCACACA
>CAJHQP010005319.1:0-46936 GCA_905132765.1 Moricandia arvensis | reverse complement strand
GACCAAAATAAATAAGAAATTAGATTTTGTTTGTAAATGTAGGAAAATAAAATGTGTCTTGTATTTTTTTTGATAAAATATGTCTATCTTTTTTTCTGGTCATCAAAATATGTCTATCTATACTGAGAAACTTCACTGCCATAAAGAAAAAAGAAACTTGAGAAATTTCCACAGGGTTTCACTCGTAAAGGAGAAAAGGGACGCGTCAGAAGTATTTGACCATTTTTTACTCCAATTTGTGAAAGTAGAATTCCAAATCTCCAGAATATATGATTCCCTCTTAGCCTATGATTTTGATTTAGTTTATTTTGGTTTAAAGCTCCTTTGGATTTTTTTATTTATACTAAAAGGTGTAAAGCATAAGGTGAAATGAATGATGGCACGGAGGCAGACACTATATAACCATAATAGATTCGCTGCTTAATTTAAACATGTTTTGGATTTGTTATTCTAGAGCTCTAACAAACATGATAGATTAATTGCTCGATTTAAACAGATTTTGAATTTCATATTCTTCAACTCTAACGGTATATTAGTATATTGGAGTTCATCCATATCTCACCAGTTAATAACAAATATTTAAGCAAAAAAAGTTAATAACAAATATTAAATATTATAAATTAAATATTAACTATATAAAATATTTAAAATTTTAAAACAATTATAGCATAAAGATAGAGACTTTTTAATTTTAATTAGTAACATTTTAAGACATAAATATTAAAAAATAGAATATTTAAATGCATTTATTGTTTTCTAACATTAGTTAATATTTATTTTCAAGATAACATGGATAAGTTGATTTCACTGCAAATGACAAAGAGTAAAATATAACATGGAAAATAATAAAAATAAACTAACAAAAAAATAATTAACTGCAAAGTGAATCGTATGAAAACTATAATACACACAATATTTAGCAAAAAAAAATAAAGCTATAAAAATATTAAAAGAACTATAAAATATATATTGTTGAAAAAAAAAAAATTTAATATATTTTATACCAAGTAAATTTTTGTGCTCATGCATGGATATAAATTTTATAAAATAACCACATCATAATAATTAACTAAAACTATATTCTATTTATTGATAAACTTGAAATCATATTATTTTTTATATATAAATTAATAGAAGTATTATGTTAAATATAATTTCTTCTAACTATATATATGATTTCATGTATAATAGTTTGGATCACTTAAATTTTTCATTTTTGGTATATAGAACTGCATATATATATATATATTACTAAATTGGATTGCAATAATATCTCTAAAATGAACAAGAGTTATTTTTAAGTTATAATTAGTTTCAAATATGATTAACTTGTTAATTTAATCTAGTTTGGTTTTACATCTTACATTTGCAATATATTTTACAAATTATTCTATAATGTGATATATGTCATTCTGACTAAATTAGAAGAGAAAAAAAAATTTGAACAATTAGTCGAAATTTATATAAATGAATAAATTTTTTAATCTTTTGAATGTTCACCAACACTTTAAATTTTAAAATGTAACAATAACAAAAAAATTAGAAGTATTGTTAGCTAACATTGTACTGTTCAAATAAAGTGACAACCATAATTTTAATTTTTCACTACATATTCTTTGATTATTTATTTGATATTAAATTATTCTTAACATAATAATATATATTTTATAATAGAATTTTTTTATCAAATGACCGGATTACATTATCTAAAACTAGAATACTTTTTTTGAAAAAGCATAAGTAGTAAAACTATGTTTAGTTCTGTTATTATAGTATCTATTATATTATTTGATAAGTAACTATAACAAAAAGATTAAGAAAAATATATATTATTCTAGAATAATAAGAATTTATTTATTAAAGATTGGTTATTAAAATTCATTATTACTTTAAAAGTATGAAATTATGTATCAAATATTTGTAACTGGTCATATTTTAATACAACTTTACCATTTTGATTATATTGTTAATTTTCTTATAATAACGGTACTTATTTAACTAAATTCGTGTATATGGTTGTGAATAAACTTCTTAAATAATATCAGTTTTGATATATTGTCTATGATATATTTTATATTTTGTTATTTCTGAAAAATGAAATTTCTCATTAATTAAAACTAAAAAGTGACGTGGGTGAAATTAAAATCCAAGGTTCGGATCCGATCCAAAATTCTTTCTGAAATAAATTTTATAGATATAATTTTTGGTTAAAATCCAATTAAAAAAAACTAAGAGTACTCCACTGAGGGAAACTAATTATAATTTAATACGGTAACATTCTTTTTTACAAAAAAAAAGCTTTTATAACTAACAGAAATCCAAAACTTTTATATATACAATATATATATATATATATATATATATATATAAATTCATGTCATAACATAGTATATGACTATATGCCCTAATCGACAAGTTCTTATAGCACTAATCACAAAGTTTATAAATCAGATTTTCCACTGGTTTTGAAACAAATTTTATAGAAATCTCATTCTCTACGAACTCAATATATGTATCAAACCAATTACGCCCACACTTGCACACTTCTGATTTTAATTTTTTTTTATATATAAACACAAACTCGATATGACTAACTAATAGGATATCATCGTCATAGATTTCATAAATAGAATCACTATAGATTTCTTTATAAATCTACTATTTCGTTGATGTCATAGATTGAATCACCATAAAGACCACACGGATTTATTATTAGATTTTAATAAAAACAATATCTTCTTTCAATTCTTGTTACACATAGATCTTTTTTTTTCAATTATTTATTTTTATTACACATAGATCTTGAGAGCTCTAAACCGATTAATAAGACATTAATTCTTAAAACTTCATGTTTTTCAAAAGGAGTATGCGTATTTGTGGAGCTTTGTCTCTATCTCATCAAGCTTTAGACCAACGACTCTGTCTACTTCTTGACCTCTCTTCATGAATACGACCGTAGGCAAAGCGTTAAGGTTGTACTCCTTCCACACGCACTGTATTTCAATCAAACTTTATTTTATAACTCAAAGCAAATAATTTTTGTTTCCGTATTCTTTAGATTTTGAGAAAGAAATAAGAAAAAAGGGACTTGTTAAGTAAACCTTTAGCACATCGACATCAATCTTCACGAACTCAACATCAGTGTACTTGGCCGCTAGTTCTTCAAGCTTCGGCTCAAGTGATTTACATGGTCCACACCATTTGGCCGTGAACTTGATCACCAGCTATACATGTGAACATGAAAATTGGATATGCGTTATAATGTACTCAAATTCAAAATAAACCAAATAAAATGGTAAGTTGCACTGGTTCAAGAGGTAGAAATGTCTTGAATCTTATCAAGAGAGCCTCAGTTCGAACTCATAGCGTTGTAGGACAAGAAGTCTCAAGAAAAAGTGGCTATAATTTAGATTAATTAGAAAGCGCATCAAGTAATCTGTTACCAGCTTGTTTGCATCTTTGAGAGCATTGAACCGAGATTTCCACTGATTCTTTTTCTTCATTTCCACAATAAATGGACTAACTTTGTAAGTTGAAATCTCGGACTCGAAGCCAGGTGTATGTGGCTTCCTCGAAAATCTCTGGGTTGGTGAAGAAGTATTAGCACCCATTGTCTCACTCTATCTCTATTCAGAAAGGTACAAATAATTTTAAGTGGAATTGCTCTCTTACTTTGACCCTAAGATGAGAGCAAGAGTTGGCTTTTATAACTTCAGATATTCTTATTGTGGGCCTAGTGGCCGTAAAAGGTCACCAAATTTCACATTACAATTTTAAATCTTTAATATATTATTAACTCCCACTTTAAGATCAAGTTGTCTGAAATGAGTTCTTGAAGATCCCAAACCTGTAATTAGAATTCTAAAGACGCTTACTAATTTTGCTAATCCATTTATATTGTTGTCTACTCTATATTAATCGCCTGTACTAAAACTACATTCAATAAATTGGAATTTTATGATATCTTGAAAAGTATTTGGTTACCAAATTAAGTAAAGATATACATAATTAGATTGGGGTTTTTAAGTCTAGGAAAATAAAATATATCTATGTATACAGAGAAACTTAACAGCCGTAAAGAAAGAAAAAAAAAACTGAGAAGATTCCACCGCTCAGGTGTTAGCTAATATTTTATTTTATTTTGTGCATAAAAAGTTTTCTTTTTGTTCTCAAGTGTGGAATATATGTGGGAACCAAAACGGAATTCAGTGAAGGTGAAACGAATGATCGAATATATGTGGAACGGTGGCACACACAATATAACCATAATAGATTCTTTACGCAATTTAAACATTTTTGAATTTGATATTTTAGAACTCAAACAAACATGAAATATTTTTTTGTTAGTTTAAACATGTTTTGAATGTATTCTCGAACTCTTAACGGTATTAAAATGTGGAGTTTCACAACACTGATGTCTCATACTAATATGTTTGAGTCAGAGCCGGTCTTCACAATTATACAGCTTAAAACAATATATAAAATGTGGCCTATACATATTAGCTGATTCTAATTATTTTTAAAAATACTTCCAAAAGACCTCAAATCTTCAAAACCCATTATTTTTATACTTTATAGCAATCATGCTATCAAAAATTGTTTATCTAAATATGACCGATAAATTACATAATTATATAGCGGCTACAAGCACAAGCTTCTCCATTTTCTTTTAATGGCGGGTTCTGGTTTGAGTTCTCCAACATCAACAAATATAAAAGTAATTTATGTTAATTATTAACTATATAAAAACTATCAATTTAAAATTATTATTTTTAAATTATATAACATAAACATAAAATAAATAAAATAGAATTTAATTTAAATTAGTAACATCATAAATATATAAATATTAAACAACATGAGATTTTAAATACCTTTAATTAATTTTATTTTTGATTAATTAATCTCTATTTTAAAACAACAGGATAACTTAGTGTTTTAATTTTATTGCAAATAAAAATACCAAGATATAAGATGAAAATAAGAAATAAAACTTAGAAAATAATTCAAATATCTGAAAAGAATCATAACTACAAATTAATACAAAAAAAATATTTACTTAATAATTAAAGAGATAAAATATAAAAGAACCAAAAATTAGAAAAAAAAATATAATTTAAAATATTGAAAATAAAGATATAGTCTACCAAATATATTTAAAATTCTAGATATATAATATCATTACAAAGGTAAAATATTGATTTTAATACACTCTATATTTTAATAAGTCTATTTTCTAAGCATAAATGGTAAAAACTGTTGAATTTTATATCAAATTAGTTAATCTATACTATATTAAAAGGCCAATATGAGAGAATATTAAGGTGTCCACCTCACCATTTTAATTCAGCCAATGAGATGCCTTCATTCTGCCAACATGTCATGGGCTGTAGTGACTATTTCGATTGGGCTTCGATATCTAATTTTCTTTTGTTTTGTTGGCCCATATTTGCCATCTAAATTCGTTTGGTTTACTGGGCCGGATTTTGGTGAGCGATAGAGTCTGCTGGGTTTGGGTTTACTGGGCCGACACTTCTCTCTCCAATAAGAGTGTCCACGTCACCACTTCACTTATTTTAAAATGGGCCGACGAAACTATCAACATTATAGCTTAAAAAGCCCATGTAAACTACTACTCGGCTAAAGACAAAAAACTAAACTACATTTTTCTTGACCTTCCTTCTTCCTCCCTTCTCAATCTCATCGCTCTCTCAAAGCAACGGAAGGCCAACCATCCACATTATATAAACCCCGTTTCAGATAGGAAGACATTCAGTCCGCCTATTAAGCTTCTTCTAATTAATAGGATTCAATACTATTCACCTACTACACCGAAAGTTAACTAAACGTTTGAGAAATTTCTCAATCTAATCATATATAAATACTATCATATCACAAATTGTGTAGGGAGAAGAAGTTGTGTAGGGAGAAGAAGTCGAACGAGTATTTTGCAAATAAGTGTCAACAAGTCGTACCATAACAAGGTTGTTCAAGAGGTAATCATGAGATCTGTCGGCTCTTTGCGGAATTAATTGGTCGAATAGATTTTTCCTGATGTTTGATTTTTGAAATTACTTCGATGTTGACAAGTTTGGTAATTCTTCACTTCTTTTCAGGTCAAGATTCATTCAGTCTATAAATCATCAAAATTTCTTATCACATGTGGTTAGTCGTGGAAAATTGTGTGTAGTGGTGAACTCAATACATTATTACAGCATGTATTGATTGTGAACTTTATTATTGATAGTAGGTAACCGGTTTTCTGATCACTTATTCCGCAGGACTGTAAGAACTGCCAGAAGATCCAGTCTATTGGTGTGCATATGATGATGTCATAGTCTTTCTGTAATATCAAAACAACAGAAGTAAAGTTTTAAATGACAAGTATTTATTTTATTTTCCTGTAAACACATATTTAAAAGATTTATCATTTCAGTATTTAGCGGATGAAGTCATGCCGAGGAAGATAAAGGAGAGCAAACAGAGCAGAACACTTGAAAGAATCAAGAGGATGGCGAGGAGAACACTCAAACACCGTCCCTGGCGCTATTATCATAAGGAGAAAAAGGTCATAGAGGTGAGAGAGCGTTGAAACCTTCAGAAGAAGACATGGATGCCAGCAGTGTGGTAATTGCAGAGTTTCCTAACAATCATACTCAAATTCCTTCCTATCTGAAAAGACGTACGGAACCAGAGGTATGCTTTTAGAATTTTAACTTCGCTTTAATCGTGATTATGCTGACAAAAAAAAATGAGACCATGAGCGTCATTTCATTGTTGTAGACTAGAGCTGTGTTTCGTTACAAAGCAAATTTAAAAGTATTATGTTTCTTCCCAACTAAAAATTTATCAAGGGTGCAATGAATACTTTGTTTAACGTTACATAACATAGGATATTATCCTTTCTGTAAGAGTTTTTGTTTTAAGTTTTAACATATTAGATAGTTTACAACATAAATTATGTGCAAGACTTTGGAGAGTATCTACGAGAAAATAAATTATAACTTCTATTGTCGTCAAGAAATGATATTAATTATTATCATATTATCAATTAGTTATTATTGGTGGCCATTATTTTGAGCAGATGTCAATTTCCAATGGATTGAAATTAAAAATTCAGTAAACTGTCTTGGCTTTGAAGGCTTGATCGAGGGGCTAAATATTCACCTTAAATGAATTGGTAGCCTCTGGCCAGTGCATATGGACATGCTAAGCGTAGAGTGGGACGTTGGGAATGGGCTATAGCGCCTGATATCTCACCATATGCGAGATGTCATCATGCATCAATATGAAAACTTCTTCATGTTTGGTTCTCTTAGCTAGCTTCAACAGAATAATTAAACTGTTAGACAGATTATTTAGTTCATGTGCCCAGTGGGGCACTTGGTGGTGGGCGCATGATTGAAGACAAATCAAGTATCGCAGGTTAGCAAACGACGAGAAACCATCTGAATAACTGATCTGATGTTGTAGGATTACACTCTTTTTTTGCTCCAATCCGAGAGAATATATTAGAACGTTTAGCTTTGGATTTCTTTAAAAACAATACACTTCATGTTGTTGTAGGTTTGCACCTGTTCTATTTATTATATTTTGCCGTAATAATTCTTGAATCCGATTCAGTATATGAATTGTTCCGTGATACAGAAAAATACTTCCAGGCACTGCAAATTGATTCAGAACGCTCAACAGAGCAACTTAACTCGGTAAAACCAGCTAAACTGTGCAACTACTGCTTCTGAAACGTGGATTAATGGCCCACAGTCATACCTTTCATTGCAATTTTGAAACATCAATACTCTATTTAAATTAGTTACTTTAGACCCAATACGGCCTAATGAACCTTTTTTTATAAATTATGCAGTAATTACTTGCATTATGTAGTCAACAAACTACGTTGCTTGGTAATACGGTTACGAAAAAAACACCGAGGACTACAACGACATGCAAAATTAGAAAAAGAAACAACCAAAAGGATAGACCTACATTCACAACCCCGCGCTTGCGCGGGGCCAACCCCTAGTAAATATAATTTCTGGTTAAGAAACTAGTAGACCAAGTATTGAGAGTATTCCACTGAGCAAAACTAAAATGGGAAATTGTCAAAAATACCATTTTCCTTGTATCACTTTTCAAAAATACCTTAATCATTTTTATTTTTGTTTTCTAAGAGGAAAAAAACATATTTATAACCATTGGGTTAATTAATCTAAGACTTAGGGTTTAGAGTTAAGGTATAGTGTAGGGTGGGGTAGGGTGGAGTAGAGTTTAGGAATTTAAAATTTGGGATTCTAATTAATTTTTTAAAAAATTACCCCTTAAAAAATGATATTTTTGAAAATGTTTCTTTAATAAAGGTAAAAATGAGAAGTGGTACAAAGAAAATGGTATTTTTGAAAATTCCCCAACTAAAATCTTTAATTAATTTTAATTGGTAACAATCTGTTACAAACCGGAAAATAAACTACCTTAAAACTAATTGAAATCTAAATTGGACACCAAAGCTTATATATTCACTCATGTCAGATCATAGTATATGACCATATGTGAACCCACATGTGGTCCAATTTGGTTAGTTACATGAAGGAAATTGCGATTTCCTTTTTAGAGTTCTTTTGAAGACACAACCTTTTTAGAGTTCTTTTGTAGACACCAACACAATCTAGTTCTTCTAAGAAAGGGTACAAAATATAGTTCGTTATATAAAGGGTAAATATTTAAGAAAAGATTAATAAAGTACAAACTTTTTTTTAAAGGGCAAATTTTCATTATATAATTTAGTTCTTTTTTTGAATAAAATGTTAAATTTGATTAAAAAAAATGTACGTTCTTACATCATGTGTAACTTCTTAACTTTAACTTTTTCTTTTATCTGAAACATGAGATAGAAATTATATAATCAAGTTCTTGCACACTGTAGGAAACATTGTCATATGTATGATAAACATTGAAACAACATGGATCATCTACTTGTTGCTTTTGGAACTCATCTCAACATCAGAAGAACTCTTCGCCTCCTTGGAATCTCCCATCTGTGAACCGACCTTGTACCGGTATCCCCGAGCACAATACCAAAAGTAAACCAGATTAACCACACCCAAAACCGCGATCAGATAATAGAAGTAATCCAACTTTCCCGCGTTGAGATTCTTATTGAGCCAATCAGGACGGTCATGACCACCAGATAATTTATGAACAGCCGTCACTATAAAACTGCTAAGATAGTTCGAACCGGCAAAGGACAAAGAGAAGAGAGAATTAGCAATGCTTCTCATGTGTTCCGGAAACTGACTGTTGAAGAACTCAATCTGTCCTATCATATTGAATGCTTCACATAGTCCCATCAGAATTAGCTGCGGCGAGAGCCAGAAGACTGACATGGGAGTCATACCAGTCGGATCACCGGCCATGATGGAGCGTGTGCGTCTCACACGCTCCACTAGGCCGGCTACTATCATAGAAAGGATGGCAAAAACCATCCCTATCCCGATACGTTGGAGGAGTGTGATGCCGGATTTATGGCCGGTGATACGGCGGAGGACCGGGACTAGAACTCGGTCGTAGAAGGGAAGAAAGATGCCGATGGTGAGGAGAGAGATGACGGAGAGAGAACCGGCCGGAACCTCAAACGTTGGACCCATGTGTCGGTCCATTTTCAAAGCTTGAGAGACCGTGAATGTTCCTTGTTGTGACATTGCCGTGAGTGATATTATTCCAGCCGACCAAACTGGAACTATTCGGATCAAACACTTTACTTCCTCTACTTCTTGAATGCTGCATAGCCGCCACTTGTTCGCCGGAACTCCCTCGGGTGTTAGGTCCCCTTCTTGAATCACCGCCGCTTTGTCTAGAAACCTAATTTTATGCAGTTCCCATAAAATTATAGGTGAATATACACAACGTGATATATATTAAAATTCCACGTGAAATCCATATTATTTTCAAAAAAAAACACGGATAAATGACCAAATATCTTTACGTTAAAATTTAGTTATCTAGTGCATATATTCATTTGGAAGAACCATGTGATCATACGTCAAAAGTAAATACATATATAAAGTACCTGAACTGGTTACTTTGCTGTAACTTGTGTACCACGCTCTCTTTAACGGGAGGGTCATAGTAGGTCACTGTGCCGTCATCTTCCGCCGAGAGCTTCATCTTTCGCTTCTTACGAGCTGCCACGATAACTTGAGCGATACTAGAGAATATACTTCCTTCAGGTTTAACATAGATGTATAGCCTCATCCCGGCGAAAAACATAACCACTGCACAAGCCATGAGTCCAGTAGGGATACTAAAACCGATGATCCAGCTGACTTGGTCCTGAATATACACAACCACGGTCTGTGTAATAAGCAAAACCACAGTGAAGGTCAAGTAATACCAGTTGAAGAAACTAGCCACTCCTTTAATCCCTTCCTCAGTTCGTTGGTCAAACTGGTCAACTCCAAAAGGGATGCTACATGGTCTTATTCCTCCTGTCCCTATGGAAAGGAAACAGAGACCTAGGAGCAAAGTTCCGAACTGAAGCTTGTTAGGACCGCTACAGCTGACTGGATCGTTACTATTGCATGTTGCTGGGTGGAGCTGAGGAAGCGATGCTGTGAGTGTTAATGTCACTAGTCCCTGCAGATTTAAAATTACTGATTAAACATTACTAAACAACTCATCATTCATTTTTGAAACTGATTCTTCATTAGGTTTGATGATCATTTCCTTGAATTGAATTTGATATGATTGTTAGTTACTTTCGACAAGGCAAACAATAATGTGGGATAGATTGAAGTTATGCGATCGAATACAAACAATCAGTTAAGTTAACAGTATTAATAAGGTTTACTTCATATGGTTAAAACTCAAAATAATATTAGAAAAAATATTATGGGACAGATATTGAAGTATGATATCAAATATAAACAAAAAAAAATAATAATTAAGTTAATTAAGACTAGACGTCACATAATTGGCTTTGACTACACTTGATAAATTAAATGGTGAGATTTATTTGATTAGGTACGAGTTGGCGACAAACTGATCACGACGTAGTACCTAATATCATATTTTTGTCTAACATTAATATAATATTTTGAATAGTTAATTGTAACGTTTTATGTTCCTTAATTTAATTAACTATGAAAAAGGCAAAAAATAAAAGAAAATATAGGGAAAGTTTGTACGCGATCATAATTATACAATAATTAGTGAAAGTGACTTTAGAAAAGAAACTATCTTTAGGTTACGTCATTGTGATTAACCAAATCTACACATATTTACTTTCAGTTAGCCATATCATTTGGAAATTCAATTATTGGCTACTGTCATTATCAAATCGACCACTAGTGCATTTTCTTTCTTTGGGACGTCCTTTTCTTTATTTCCAAGACAAAACTCGGTTCTATTTGAGACTTTGTTTACTCGAAACTGTGAAACCAATTAATCAAATTTATTTTATAAGAAAAGACCAACTAAGTTGTTTTATCTAAAAACAACGTTTTCTGTGAGAAAAATAAAGTTTTCTTATACTCTTTTGGGTTTTTGTTTATACGATTCACATTATAGACCGACCTTGTCCTTCTTGATAACGTGGTCCCTCTATGATTTCATGCATTTTCGTACGATACAAGAGCAATAATTAGGAGCAAAATACCATACATGGGCACTATAAATTATACGGTTTTTTAGTATGGTTGAATACTTTCATATTATATAAAGTTTGTCCTAACGTGGTTACCTTATTTATTATTATGCGCCAAGTACCATGTATCTTCACCATACAAGATCATATATAGAGTAATATCATAACCATTTTTTCAAAATGTGATAAATTTAACTTTACCTAGAGTTAGTATGATTTGATAAAATTACTACTACTATTAATAATAATACTCATACGTAGTGTGTTGTACACTATAGATAATAATTTCAGATAAATCAAAGAAATGGATACGTACGAGGAGGGTGGCGAATGACGCGAAAGCGATGGTCTTGAAACGTCCGATGTAAGCGTCTGAGATAAAAGCGCCGACGAGAGGTGTGAGATTGGTGAAACCAAACCAAATGTTGATGACATTTGCAGCGGCGACTTGTTCCAAATGGAACACTCTTGTTAGATACACCATGAAGTTTGACAACAACCCAATCGTTCCCAGCCTCTCAAGCGTTTCATTTCCTGTTTTAACCCATATATATTATTATACTTTTATTTTCAAGAAAATAATTAACAACTATAATGCGTTTTAAAAATAAGTAAAATGAAAGAAATATGTTTAAATGGTTACAGTTTTTTTTTCAAAATTTAATGTTACAGTTGACCTACCGTTTCAATTATAAAGTTTTCAGATGGACGAGTGTCAAACATGATGGACGATTGTCAAACATAATATATGTAATATGAGATAATTTTCAGAGAAAAAAAAAACATTAAAACAAAATTAATAAAACTTCTTTTTTTTTTTGGGATAACTTGGAATGTTTGGTTGTCGGCCAAGATTCAATTGACTAATTTATGAAAATTGGTACTAGACAGATCATATTATAATTAGATATCGATTTCGCCTTACCAAACGAATCCGAGACGATAAGTTTCAAACTCAAAGATGCTTAGCACATTTTCAAACTCCTTGTACCAATCGACCATGCATGTGTGGTTAATTAATATAACTTTTGATCGGTTGAAATGATTATACCCGGAATTCTCTTCTGTTCTTTTTTGCTTTTAACAACAGTTGCGAATTATATAACTCCCTTTTCTTTATGTGTATTATATGCAAGGACTTAGGCAAAACGTGATCTTGAAACGGCTAATTATATATGTCAATTAAGGGTGTATATACTATAGTTCACCCAACAGCTCATAATATCCAATAATTGAAATTAAGGGCAGGTCAAAGATTAGGTTAACTAAAAGATATACGTACCTAAGATGAACGTGACGGCTCTCCAGCCTCCAGGCTTTTTCTCAACCTTCTCATCATCCGAAAAAGAATCCGACGAGATTTTCCGATTGTACGAGTCAACATCATCCATCTTCGGCTGCGGTGGTGAAGAACCGTCCCTTCTATCCATCAAAACCACCTCTAAGATGTATAACTACAGTCAAATACTCTCACTTCTATTTAAAGGGTGGAATTAATGTTGCGAGATTTGATCCTCACTTTTTCTTTGCTGTATATGTAAGTAAATAAAGGTAATCACATTAAGTGATTGATAAATGTAGAGAGTAGGCTTATCATACGTACACTCTCTCTGTTTTTTTTTTTTTTTTAACCTGGGGTATCCCAGACCCAGAAGGCCCAGACTAATCCCCAAGGGGAAGGAATGCCAATGGATAGACGCCCCTCCCAGTTTTTCAAATGGGCCGAAAGCATGACCCATATCCGTGTGGGTGAGCAAACAAATGTGACTTAGTTTCGCGCAGCAGGGGAGTCGAACCCGAAACGTTTTAGCGTCCCGGTCCCGATCCCTACCACTCGACCACAAGTGCTCGCTCTACACTCTCTCTGTTGGAAGCTTTTTGTGGAGTAATGTGGAAGTGTGTGTACATGTGTATATATAAGACAGTGAGGATCAGTTACAAAAAAAATAACGAGTGAGGAGATACAGAATTTTATATGGTGGGTGTGGGTGATAATAATATTAAGTGTTATTATATAAAAAAAATATTTTAGAACATCTCTCAAATATTTTTATTTTTATTTAAAATATTATTATAGAAAAAGTTTATTCGAATTCAGCTGTGTTATAAAAATGATATTTTATTCTTAATTAAATTAAGTAACAGAATTTATATTTATAACGCGAAAAGATAAAAATACTATTTTAAAATATTTATTAAAGTATTTTTTACTTTTTAAATAGATAAACATATCGGAGATTTAGTTTCTTACGTCGTACGTACTATTAGTATTGTTCAACGTATTGGAACCTTCCATACTCTTTTTGACTGGAATGAAAATCTTCCATATTAGAGGACGAATTATCTGGAAGGTTTATGATCCTTCTAAATTAATGTTTCAAAAGGAATATATCTATACTATTAAAAGAAAATTAGTTTAAAATATATTTTTGTGGTATAATATATAATAGATAAGATCTGAAAATCGAACAAGATTACGTTACATATTAGAATATATATTTTAATTGAACCATTATAATTTTAGTGATAGTCTAAAATTCAGTCAATAAATATTACTATATTTTAATAGATTAGATATTAGTAATTTATTGAATCAAACTCAAAGATAATTGATACGTAATAATAATTAATAAAAAGCAAATTATATTCAAAAAAATCATTATATATTAATAATACTTAATAAAAATCTAAATAATATGACTATAGAATTGTACAATATATAATATTAAAATATAAATTATATATATAAAATGTTTACTATATTAACAAAATAATATATTTATAATTAAAAAGATTGCTTACCCAAATGTGTGAACCAGACACTAATTAATATATTATATTATAGATGTTTTCATTATAATCGAATTTTATTAATATTATATCGTATAATGATTAAGATATCATGTTTTATAATACAATTTATTTTATTAGTATTGAAGTTATACTAGAAGATATAATATTAATATATTAAGTTATTTGATGCAAAAATATATTATATATTTTGAATTATATTTTTATTATATTATAAGAGATAAATTTTATTTGTATATTAACAGGTAAACCAGTAAATTTTATGTTTTATACCTTTATTTTATTATAATATACTTTAGTTATGCCTTATGAAAAGATATTAATAAACTGAATTTATATTATACAGTATTATATATCTATATATTTTTTTGCCGTCACAATATTATATATATATACACGCTTTGGAACCAATCCACTATAATTAGGTAAGAAATTTTTTATCATTCATTTATTCAAAGCTAATAAATCTAAAAATAATTTATTCAAATGACTCAATAAAATTTTATCTCAACAACTAATCATCTTTTACGATTTTTTTTAGCTATCCATTTTAAAATTTATTAAGATAATAATATTTATGGGTTTGGTGGTTAGTTGGAATATACAAACGATATTTATCATTAATTTTATGAATAAGCTTTAAAATTATCAATTATATTTTATATTATTGCAGAAGTTATTTTTTAACTGCAACAATTCCATTTAGTAAAGTCTTATTTTTAAACTGTATAAAAATCTAGGTACAGACATATCTATTATTTTCCTAATTTAATTTTTAAATTTATAATAAATATATCTACAAAAAGGTTGACACGGAGAAATTAGTAATGAAAACCTAAATTATATTTTCATTGTATAATTATATTTTATATTTTTGCAAATCAAATTATTTACAAACTAAAATTGCTTACAGTTTTAATAAAACTGAGTTGAACATTTAAATTAGTAATGAAAATGCATAAATATAAAACTACATTTATAAATAAAAAATATTAGATTCTAATATACATTAGACTGCGAGGATGATAATATGCACACGCGTTAAATTTGATGGGTATGGTCGTGTGGATGCTAATACTCAGGCATTTTATGTATGTTGTCAATCAAATATGGTATGATATATGGGTACATATAAGTCATTTTATTCTTACCCAGAATTTATATGACATACAATATATAATACCGTTAATGGATTTTTTTATTCATTTTCTTAAATCTTAATAAACGTTTGACTCGACAGAATGTTTTCCATTAATACTTTTGGATTATAACTTCTTTTTTTTTGAAAATGGTCAAATTAATATATAATTTTAATGATAAAACTCCATAATTATTTTTGAAACGAAATAAAATTCCTTAAGTAATATTTTAACATTTTAAATGTTTAATCTATAAACCGTAAATATATGTTATTTTCAAGCTATAATTTTGTCTATTTAATATTAAAATAGCTACTCTTATATTTATGAGTTTTCTCATTAAAAAAATATAAAATAATTTATAAAAAAAAGTTAAAAATCACAAAAATAGATAACGCTTTTAAAATTATTATAAAAACTTTAAAAATTGGTTATAAACTTTCATAAAAGATATCAAAGATATTATAAAGCCAAAATTGGTCCTCGAGTGCAGAACTAAAAAGGAGCTTGAGTGTAAATCTAAAAAGAATTTTTTAAAAAATTAATAATTCTATAAATTAACAAATTTTTGTAATCCTAACATAATTAATTTATAATATTTTTATTGTAATTACATTTTTCTGTAAAATTGAGGATTATTGTATTAGATTTTATTATTTTCCGTTGGTCTTTTTTGATAATTTAGAATATGTAGCAAACCGAGATTTCAACGATTAATTTTATTTGGTAAGCCGAGATTCTATCAACTAATCTTTGGGGGATATCTATCATGCCAGACATATCTAGTTGTTCGTAATAAATTAAATACTACTTCCTCCGTTTTATATTAAGTGTCGTAGAGAAAAATTTTTGTTACAAAATAAGTGTCGCTTTCGGTTTTCAATGCAAAATTTATTAACTTTATTTTTGAAGTTATTTTTCTATTGGTTGAAATATAGTTAGGTGTATGGATAATTGTTTTCTTATATAAAAATATACAAAATTAATTATTTTTTTACTTCGTGTGCACAAACTTAAAAGTGAAGAAAACAGAGGGAATAATATCACGGGTAAATTTAAATTTGATAGGTTTGGTACCACGCCTGCTTATCACTTTTTTAAAACCAATCGTAACACTCCACCATTTCATGCTGATATTTATCAAAAGAGCTGGCAGGAGGCATGCGACTGGAGAAAAATCTTTTTCATCTTCTCTTTTAGTTAACCGATATGTTTGTAAACTGTTTAATAATGCTAGTTGTTATACTTTCCAGTTTTCACTCACAATGTCTTCGTTAATTTTATGATTTATGTAGCATTTAAATTTATATTATTAGTAGTTGATGAGCGAAACTGGAGCAAGAAACACGTGATCTGCAGTGACGATTAAAAAACACATAGGATAGGGTTGATTTAACTGCCCACCAAGTTTTGAATACTCCACCATCTCCTGTCTCTGTTGAAATCCCAATTATTGAAGTAATGATTTTCACTTTTAGTTATGAATCATGAATAGACTGCCTAACATCCTCCAAAATCAAATTTCACACTAGACATATTCTTGAATTGAGGTTGCTACTATTGATGAAAAGAGTGGACAGTTTGTAAAAAAACAAGAAATTAAGGCAATTAAAAGAAAATAAGAAAATAGGAAGCTAATTTTTTGAAAAATGGAAAGCGAAACATTCATCTTTGACTGGACATTACAAATAGAAACATATATATATATATATATATATATTAAAATAGACTTTAAAAAAAAATCAAGAGGTAGAAAATAAGAGAAATTTTCAAAACAAGATATAAATTTACGAACAAGAGTGAAATATAAAAATATAAAATGAATTGGATAGAACCTGAATTTGGCTATAGTCCCTCTAATCATTGCGTACTGAGAAAGAGAAAAAATATAACATCCCAATTTCTTAGTGGAAAACCTTAAGAAAATTTATTTGGTATGTAATGAAAGTGCATTTATTTTTTCCATCACACGATCGTTTACAACTCTCAGATTAAGCATGTTTGAGTTATAATTGTGAAAAAACGGATAACCTAACAGAAAATAATTCACGATATCGTGTGAGTGAAACCTAGACATGGGAGAGGTTTTGTGATGATTGCATAGTTAGTAAATAAAACTTTCAAATCTCCAAAAAATTAATATATCACCCGTCGCACAAGATAAGACCTACGGACGTGGAGGCCCAATAACTGTAGGCTGTCGAAACATTACAAAGAAGTTGTTGATCAAGAATCTATGCCTCCTTCGCCACAACTAACCAACAGTTTGAGAAACCGGGCCGTAGGTTTTAGAATGCAAAATCCAACGAGTCAAGGATGTGAAAATTGTCCTCAAAATGCTTCCAATATTTGCTTGCACTTTATGCTTAATTGCTTCTTAGCTCAGCGCTCTACATTCTCTGTCTAACAAGCTGCTTGGACAAATATGGTTGGATTTGAAATTTTGAAGGTTATAAACATTTCATATTTTTGGAGCCAAAAAATCTCCAAAATTTGGGAGGAGAGAGGGACAAAGCCAATGTTTCATTTGGGATGTGCCGAGATAGGTCTCTGAAAGCGAAAATCATACGTATAGTAATTCATTACCGGTCTTCCCGTTGTGTTCATCATGATCCTCGCACCTATCTACGACAATCTTATCATCCCATTCGCTAGAAAATCAACAAAACCAAAAATGGGAGTCACTCATGTACAAAGAATCGGAGTAGGTTTAGTTCGTTCAATATTAGCAATGGTGGTTGCACCTCTCGTTGAGATTAAACGTAAGGGAGTGGTGAAAGACCCGGCTTGCTTGACTCAAAAGAAGCTATAGCTAAACCATTTACACCGGTTAAGTGTA
Source organism: Moricandia arvensis (assembly GCA_905132765.1). Classification (NCBI taxonomy): domain Eukaryota; kingdom Viridiplantae; phylum Streptophyta; class Magnoliopsida; order Brassicales; family Brassicaceae; genus Moricandia; species Moricandia arvensis. The sequence goes on along the minus strand of CAJHQP010005319.1, from coordinate 28,509 downwards.
CCGAACTATACACAACCTATACCAAGCTAATAGAAACCTTACCTATCACTTTCTTATGGATAGCACTTCAATATCTTTTCTTAGGGGCAGCTGATTTGTTCACATTAGCTGGGTTGCTATTACTTAATGGAGGTCTTAGGAGTTTTTAATCGTGGGACAAGGAATGTACAGTGAATGATGATATTAACTTGCTTTAGGTTTACTTTTAAATTGTTTCTTGCGCTTTACGAAACTGACCAAGCTTACCGTTGTGATACAATTCACATGGGCCAAGGTTTATTTTGTGAATGCTTACGTGTGTTTGAGAATCTTGAAATTAGAAAGTGATATTTGAGAGAAATACTATGGACGTGGTTCTGGTCACTCATCAGTACTTTGACACTTTGAAGGAGATTGGTGCGTCTTCAAAGTCAACTTGGTGTTCATACAACACGGTCCAGGGGCTGTTAAGGACAATGATAAAGAGATAACTCAAAGGAGCTTTATTACAAAGCAAAAAAATAAATGGAAGGAGGAAGAATTAAGTTGTCACCAAAAGATAAAAAAGATTTTGATGAAGCTGAGCTCTCCACGGCGTTTGGTTACACTATCATATGTATTTCTACACATATTTATATGAAATGTATCAGGCTAAAATTTTAGATCCATGGGTAAATGGGTTTGATTACAGCGTTGGGCTTCAGCTCTCTAATACTTAAATAATAAACACTCGAAAGGTACCATATGTTGAGATAGTGAAGAGCAAAGGGACATGTGACTTGTGCCTTTTCACTTATCTATGTCCACTAGCCACCATATATATACTGACACTTTTTCCTTCTCTTTCTTCCTGGAATTATTAACAAAAGGATCGTCAAAGTTTAGATTCTTCTAGCATATATATCAATGAACCCTTTGGAGGCTCGATTCCAAAGTAAACTAAATATTTTCTTTTTCTTCTTTTCGTTTGAATTTTTTTTTAAATAATAATAATATTCAAACCAATCGTAGGCCGCCACGTGGCATAGAACCCGCAAAACAGTGATGAATCGGATTCACTCCAACAAACTTTGCAAGAGAAAGTGATGAACCTGTTATTTATTTTAATATTTTTCTTTATTAAAATCTGTGTGAACCCTTCCCCCCCCCCCACATAAATTCATTGATGGGGGGTGCTCTTATCAAACTGTCTGCAAAAAGTTTTATACTACGAAGATGAACCTGGTCCGTGTTTTGGACCTCTGATAAAAGACACTGAAATAAGAACATTTGGGAAATAACTTTAACAAAAAAAAAACGTTCGTGACAAGTTGCTCGACAGTATACTTTATCTTTTCATGAAAACATATCTTATATTGCATGTAACAATGAGTCACATGATATGACGAAAATCGGTCTTAATGATCTGACAATGCAGAGGGGTGAATAAAATATTAAATTCTTTTTTTAGGATTTCATGTATGATCTAAATTAACCTACATTATTCTATTGAAGATGAAATTATGTATCCATACATGATATTGCTTCAAATATCTTAAGCATATACTATGACAATTAAGTTAGCTTGTGATTACTACAATAAAAAATTAAAATATGAACTAAAGTTATCGGGCTATGATAGCATGTTAGATTCGAGTTTATTATGAGCTTTCAACTTAAAACCAATTGATACTAAGTGAATTAGCTCTAACCCTTTATTACTTAATGTCTCATTGAATTTCCGATATGGGATATATATCCCTAATACTTTTCTTTAGGATTTGGCAACTATGTTGGTTATGAATTTCTGCTCGAACCTACATACCCAAGTATTAGTCGTCGGGCTCCTGTCCTGATTACTGGAGTTGTTAAGGAAAAAAAAAGACGAAGTCATGAACTCTGGCATGAAAGTAGAGTATTCACAAGAATATTTCTTATTGTGTTTTATCCCTAGAACAAACATTACCAATCCAGATACGACCAGCCTAATAAAGTCTGCACATATGTTTTCTGTAATCACGTTTTAAATCTCGCGACCCAAGGAAAAGAAAGAATGATCCTCATCCAATCTCTTGTACCCAATTTTACGTCCAGGTTCATACACTCTCCTCTCACACTACACTACATGAGATTCTTTAGTCCTCACTATAAATAAAATGCCATTCCTCGTATCTTAATCAAAACACTAAGAGATCTAAGATCATATATATGTATCCTTCCTCTTATAAACCTAAGGAAATACTAAATCCACACATAATATTTAGTTCCACGGTGGTTACTACGTACTTCAGCACACATAACATTAGTTTGTCGACCAGATGTCTTCTAGAGTTCTCCCGAAGACTTCATTGGAAATTTGTTATTCGGTCAACTTCCACTGAAGTGTTTGGGGGAACTCCGGATGTCATTTGGTGATTTCAAGCCTATATGGTAAATTTATATACTCTTCACTGTTATACATATACTATTTAGTTTTAATGCACAATCTCTAGTCTACTTGACTTATTTATTATACTATATACTATATAAATTTTGGCATCATGCACTCACCCTTCTTGTAAGATGTTTGCTTCGATCTATCATCAGTCTATCATATCTAATTAATCATATGAAAACCTATGTCTATACATAAAACGTAGATGATATGCGCATATCAATCTCTTTGATTACTTCCTCCTTTAAACTATGTCTATACATAAAACCGCCTTCACCTATAAGATTGTTGGGTTTGAAGTTACTAGTGGCGGTTTAGAGCTCGGTGAAAGTAAAAGCCTTTAGAACATGATTAACCCTAAGAGCACCTCCATCGGTTAAGGACCCCTATGGGGTCCATAACTTTTTTTTTTTTTCTTTTTTGATTTTTTTGATTTTTTTAAGAAAAAAATTTAAAAACTAACCAATCGTGGGCCGCCACGTGTCAGTTGGGCCCACGAAACAGTGTAAGGACCGCTCCTTAAATTGGGGTTTTTAGAACATGTCCTTAACAAAAGTGGTGGGGCCCACCACCACTTTTTGTTAAGGACCCCTCCTAAGGACCTCCAATGGAGGTGGTCTAAGAGCTCTTTGGGGGTTCTTAACTTTATTTTTTAATGAATCAATCACAAGTCGCCACGTGTCAGTCGGATCCGTGAACTTTTCAAGAGTTGGCTATTGCAGAAGAGAAATAAGGGATGGGATTTTAAAAAAAAATGTGAGCTCCACCCTTTAAAAACTCTTTAAGAACCTTGGGAGAATCTTGGTTTTAGTGTTGGAGAAAGTAAGAGCTCTCCTTCACTTCTTGGTGTGTGAACTGACCATGAATTAGTGAAGCTAGCAATAGTAAAAATTAGTGGCTTATTCTTTACGTTCAAACGTCATTTAATCGATTACTTCTTTTCTTCCTTGCAAGTCAAACCCCTCTCTTTCTTGGCAAAAATGAAAGGTGTCGCTCACCTATGATACTGGGCTTTCAGAATACACTTTGACCCAATAGCGCATTTTCTCTGTTACATAACTTACATTCATAAGCCCATCTTGTCTGAACAACATGGTACAGAAAGCCTCAACTATTTTCTGGAAAAACATTTCTAAAGTGTGATAAACGTCAAAGTAAAGAAGATAACTACATTAAATAATTGAAAATGTTAAAATAACTGAAAGTTATACTACAAATGAAATAAAACTATTTTTTGGAAAGAACGTAAAAATGTAAAAAATAAGATATAATATAATGATTAATATGATATATAAATATTTTGATAAATAACATTTAAATGATAATATGTGATCACATGTATAACACTTATTAATTCATATTTAATTGGATATTTAATTAATTTTCAAAAGTAGTATTTTATCAATTTTTAATAGCACTAGATTCTTTTTCCGCGCTACGCGCGGTAAATATATTTAAATTTTTATATTTATTAATTTTAATTTGTATGTGAATTTTGACATTTTCATTTTATTTAATTTTCAAAATTATTTTTTTTTACTTATTACCGGTTGAAGTGGATATTTTTATTATTTTCTATATGGTATTTATGGATAGTTTTAGTTTTAATTTTTTCATTATAGCATGAATTAATATTATCTTCAAATATGTTTCTATTATAACTAACAAAAAAATAGTTCCACAATTAACTAATAATTTTTTTAGCGTATTCAAACACTTATAAATTATGGAAATTATATTATGAATGTATTTTACTAAATCTTGCTTTCTGTGTTTTTTTTGGAAGACACTTTTTGGAAATTATCTTATGAATGTATGTTACTAAGTCTTGCTTTCTGTGTTTTTTTTTGGAAGACACTTTTTGGAAATTATCTTATGATTGTATGTTACTAAATTTTTCTCTCTGTATATATTTCTTGTTTTATTTTGTATCGTTTAATTTTATTGCCTTATTCTTTAATTTCAGAGAATTACTATTTACAATCTTTTATCATCATTCTATCTTGTTATTCTATAAGGGATCCAATATTTTTTAGTAGTGTATATGCTATTTTTAAATCTGCTTACCATTTAGCTATTAAGAACAAAGTATCATGAAAATATTCATGTGACTGAAAAAAAAAATTATCACAAATATACAATATAATTTGTTGACATATGTTTTTATTTATTCTTGAGTCTATATATGTAAATTTACTTGCAACTAAGTTGTATGTTGTTGTAGTATATATCATGTAATTTAATCTTTATTGATTTAATATTTATTTTTTGAGTGTCATTTCTATTGTTTGTTGGACCAAGAACACTTCCAATGTAAAATTTCAATTTTTTCCTTCCATTTGGCGTAATTCAAAAATGAAGCTGAAAAATTGAGTAATCAATAAAATAAAAAGTATATTTCAGTTATAGAATAAATCTTTTTTACTCTATTATGGAATGAAAAATAAAGTGGGTTGAACTATATCTTACACCAAACTCTATTTTATAATGAACTAGTAGTCGGTCCGCGCTACGCGCGGAATATGATATATATTTTTTTTAGTTATATTTTCTTTTGTAAACCATTTTGTTTGTTTGTTAAATTTGCATTTGGATGTTTTGTTTGTTACTTTATTCTACGGTTCTTTCTAGTTTGGTATCTTTTTTAGATGATACTATCTATCTATATATAAAATAACTTTTTTCTTTTTATGATAGTTGGAGGGTTTTTTTTCTTTTTTTTCCTTTTCATCTTAGGTTTTATTCTTTTAGATTATTGCAATTTGACCAAACACTTTCTAACTGTATATTTTTCTTTTTAGATTAATCCAAATTTTTTTAATAGTAACTCTAATCCCTAATGCACACAAATGATTATTAAATATAATTCAAAGTGTTAAAATGATCAAAAATATGAGGCATGACATGCACCCATAACTGCGGTGTAGATATGATAGGGGTATGTAGAGCTTGTTTTTACTATATATGCAGAGACATAATCTTTTTTTTGTTGGTTTAGGTATTAGGAAATTTTCTAAAATATCACATTTGTAATACCAATTTTCATATTAATTTTAATTATTTTTATTATTAATTTTAAAGAAATAATTTTTTTTATAATTTTATGGTTAACTAATTTAGACTTAGTATTTAAAACGGAAGGGTAGGGTATGATTTTGGAATGTGAAATTTAAGAGTCTTTTACTTCTAAGTAAAAAAGATATTTATGAAAGTAGTTTTTTTAATGAAAATAAACAGAAACAATAATATCAACAATATGGTAAACATGAAATTAAATTTATATTAGGTGTTTGATTTGCAAAACCAATAATATAGAGTATCAAATCTAGAAGTAGTTAAAAGATCATTTATTTTTATAAATATTTTTTTTTTCTATTTATTTTTATAAATGTCTATCGTCTTTCACATATCATGAAATTATCCATATTTTTAGAGACTAATAAGTACATTTAGAGAGAAAATAATCTCTTCAATTTTTTTTTTGTTTTTAATCTAATTTGAAAAAGGCTGACATTTTCTCGTTATTGATTTTGTGTGTTTCTAATCTACTTTGAAATTACAGTTTTTTTACTACGTTCAAACTTTTTTTGTAACACGACTATATTCGGACTTTGTTTGTACTTTTCTAGAACGCGCAAATACTTGAAACAATCAGTTTAAAATGGTCTCTTCATGGGTTTTTAAAAAATTGGAATGTTTTACAAATAAAAAAATTACAACACCTAAAACAACTTGTTTATTATGAAAACTATAAAAATAGAAGTCCTAGTTAAAATGTAGAGAAAATATATAACCACTCAAATTATATATGCATGTTAGGACCAGCTCTAATTTCCGGTGGACACTATTCAAAATATTAAAATGAACTTTAATTATATTAGCTTTTTCATATTTCACTGGTAAAATTTTTGTGACTTAATTTTATTGGACCTTTCAATATAAAGCAAAAATGTAAAAAAAAGTATTACACGTTGTGCATTTGCATCTTGATTACATGTCTAAAGCCAGTGCCTACGCATGTAAATGCTCGTAACACTTGGTAACTATTGAATTGTAAATAAAAATCATAGCACTTAAAAAGAAAAAAAAGAAAAAAGAAAAAAATATATTTTTTTCGTGTAAAGCCACAATTAAGATAAGACCATATCGAAAGAAGAAGAGGAAGAATCGAGAATCATATTAACATAAGATACAGTCTTTAATCATGAGTAAGCAAGAAAATCACGATGGCAACCAGATCTACCTCCGACGCATCAGAGACCAAAGCTCCTCACTCCTCTGACTATGCTCTTTACCCTAGGCTCAATCCTAAGCGACATTACTCGTCCTCTGGATGCTCCCATCTTCGGCGCTGCGACACCACCATGCTATCGGAGTTCAAGCCTTACGTTTCTCCTTCGTGAGTTATTTTACATTTTTATCTGAAGTGTAGAAATGGTAATGATTGAGAGGTTTGAGTGATGAGTTTCAAAAGATGAGAGTTACCTATTTATAATTGAAGGTGAACACAATGAAACTAAAAATCGTGTGAGGAGTGGAGAGTTGTTCTTAATGAGCACATTGAATTGCTTTCTTCAATTCATCCGTCTTCTGTAACGTTCCTTGGTTTCAATTGATGGTAAGATAAAATCGTCTGGAAAGACACCGGAATTGGGTTTGAAGAGGAGGTGGTCAGGTAATTGTTGGTCAACGAAGAATCTACTGAGCTTCAAAGGTGGTAGGATGAATACATTGACCAATTCGACGGCGACAATGACAGAGCCTCTAAATAAAGTCATCACCATATATGTAAAATGGCCCACCATACTGTTTCATTTGAGGCCCATTCAAACAATCTATATTCTAAACACCAAGCCCACGAAATATCAACGATAATTTTAGTCAACAATCAGTTAATGATAACACGTGTTGCTTTCTCCTACAATGAATTAGTGACGTGTCTCAACCAGGAGTGAGACAATGTCTATTTTATATATATAGATATAGATTATGAAGTTAGGTTGGTGATACTCTAATATCCAATGATTACTTATTTTCTCAAATTTTCATTATGTTTTTGCCTTCCATTTCTTTCTTCTTCACTCAACACTGATTACACCATATTTTTTACTTCGTCAAGATAAATATGATTTATGACTCCACCCATTCTTTATGCTGGTCATATACCTTAAAAGACTTTGATTGATTTTGTTAGTTTTCTCTTTCCAATTGCAATGTAAAGTTTTTTTTACGGTTTGGCTATTTCTAATACATTGAGATATCAAAACGTTAGAAGGCATGTGAACTCTTCTCTGTTGTTTTGAGCTGGGTATAATTTAGATTTTAGATGTTATCAATTGATTCTATTTTTTTGTAATAATTGGAAAAACATCTTTATGTCTTCCTTACATCACCCTTAATTGGCCTAGCTTATTTCCTTCCATTTAGGACTGCACATAATGAGAGAAATTCAAGGTGAGACCACTAAAATATTGTGTAAAGTTAGTATACTATTACCCTATCTGTTTCAAAATGTAATTAGTTTTAGCTAAAATAACTAAATATTAAAAAGTTATTAATTTAAATATTTGTCGTTAATATATAAATTCAACTAACTAAAAAGCATCTACATAATTTAAGTGGTCACACAATATGATGCTTCAGGTCACTTGCAAAGTACTCCCTCTATTTTATTATACTTGTTGTTTAAGATTAATGCACATAGATTAAGAAAATATCAAATTTTTATAAATTTTATCTTGGTTGCATTAAAAACATCATCAAATAAAATTAAGTCAACCAATAAGAAAAAAATGGTATTTTTTAGTTAGTCAAAAATCTCAAACAACATTAAATACTATTTAGAATAAGGAGAATGTCATTTATTATGAAACAAAATTAAAAAAAAATCTAAAACATCAAGTAAATTAAATCAGAAGGAGGACAATATTTACTGTAAAGTATACTTCATTTTAAATCCTATAAATATCAGTTAGCAAAAGAGACAATGTTCTCTGCATATTCCATCACCATCGACACAACAATACCACTGCCAAACAATCATAGAACTGGGAGTAATGTTTTAATGTCTTAACTATACATAAACTGAGATTAAGAGTTAAGAGAAGAATTTGGCGTCAAAAGCACCTTTTTCTTGAAAGTGTGGTTAAGCATCATCAGTACTATGATAAATGAGTAGCCATGGAATGATGTCCTGAAAATGATAAACTGACCCCTTTAATACTTGTGCAGATGCGACATAGCGGGATAATAATTCAGCACGCCGATAATGAGCTCTCTGATGCCAAACTATAAATAAATTGCAGTTTCTTGAATTAATTAACATGAAGCTTGAGAGAATTGGTTACTGAATATGGACACAAATAAGAAGATGAGTTTTGTCTTTACTTATTTTCGATAGCATCAAAATTTTGGATCACTACAGCAACACTAAAAGCCATCCCAAAGACATACATCGATAAGTTATGTACTTTTATATTCCTTGAAGGCGTCTTTTTATAATAGGCTGCAAAACTAAAAAGCATACCCCTTATGATCTCTATGAATCCAAGTTATATGATGGACTGCTCATATTCTACTGCTATAAATAACAAATTAACTCAGTACTTCACAAAAAAAAAATCAGGGCTAAATATTAGTATTTTAAGAGAGAAGTCCTAATAATCTCACCTCTGTACACACTCCAGCGAAATCACTTGAAAGAGCCGTAACTACAAACAACGACAAAAATCACATGAGTTGGTGTAGATGTTGAAGAAACATGCCAACTCTTAGTACGTATTAGGATGCTAAGGTGGATACATAAGCTAAATGTCTGAAGACTGAAGTAGACGATCAGAACAACAAATGTAATATTTTATATGAGACTATGTACTGAAAAAAATCAGTAGAGACTAACCATGGAACAATTAAAAGAATTAATGAATCCCATGTTGATAGCAGTCAATAAAAGAAAAGGGGAAAAGTATTAGGAGAAAACTTTGAATTCAACTGAGCAGTGGTGCACTGAGAACACAGTAGTTGCAGCAGCAATTCATTGGAAGCTATGAAATCCATTTGGTTGACAAATCAATACCTTGAGGATCCGAAATTCAAAAAACCAAGCTTTTAGAGTGGTCTTCTTCTTTGAAAATGTTTCAGGAGACAAAACGAAAGAAGAATCTCCATCATCGCACCGTCTCCGCTGCCTTCATTCCCACTATCCCGTTATTTCTATCGTCATCTCCGCTTTCACCATCAAGCACAAGCTCCAAATCGTTGAAGGTCTCATCTTGTAATCCATAGACCACCATTCATGCACCGACCTGCAGTAATACAAAGTGACACAGAGTTTCTGGTGGAGAGGTGAGATCTCCCGTTGGGTTTCATAGCCGTAGCTTCAGCTTCTTCAGTAGAGTTAGCGTTCTGGGTGGATTAAAATTTAGCAGGAGGGTTTTATAAAGATGGAGAAACAAAGGGATGCGAAACGAACTCATAATGTGGACAAATAATGAATACAATTGATTACTAGGAGGATGGGTCGGGACAACGGAGATTTGATGACGATGAAACTGAGAAGACAGAGTGTTCGGATTTGGGAGGGTATCAATTTGGGACATTATAAATAGATTCAGCCCACGAAGAAGTCCGCTGGTTTTTATTTTAACAAAAGAAACAATGACGTGGCAAATTAAAGCTATATGATAGGTTAATTTTTTAATCCTATGTGGCATGCTTCTCCTTTTAGTATATCCAACTTTTAATATAGTAAGATTAGCTCCCCAATAAAATGTATGTTTCTATTTATTCTCCACTCATTAAGAATATTTCTAACAAAAGTTGGTTCCAAAGTCCAAGTTGAGTTTTTGGATGTATGTGGACAAAAAATATGCCATAAGCATTGACGAAATATATAAAGATACTAAATACTAAAATAAATAAATAAAAATATGTTGTAATAATAAATAATCTACACTACAAGAAAAATGAGAAAAACTGACGGAAATTCTGACCGATTTTTTTGTGGTCGGAAAATTCTAACGACTATCCAACGGATATTGGAAATGGTCAGAAATTTCCGACCGAACATAATCCGTCAGAAATCGGTCAGGTATTTCTGACGGATTTCCAACGGCCAAAATTTCGAATTAATTTGGTTGGAAATCCGCCGGAAATTTCTGACCGTTTTCATGCCCGTCAGAAATTTCTGACGGATATTTCTTCCGTCAAAAATTTCCGACGAATTTCTGACCGACAGTTTAAAAATTTTACCGTTATATATCCGTTGTACGCCCGTCGGAAATCCGTCAGAAATCCGTCGAAAATGTTTCTTTATATGCCAAAGAATCTAACGTTCACTTAGTTACAATTTCAGTGTCAAGTGCACCTCTTTTAAAAAATGTCTTCCTCAAATCAAAATAAATATTTCAGGTCTTGGATGGATCAAAATCATCAAGATCCAGCAACCGGACTTCTTACAGATGAATTTGCACAAGGTCTTCAACAATTCATGTCATTTGCTTCAAACCAGGAGAGGACTGCGCAAACAGGTAAGATGTATTGTCCTTGTCCAGTTTGTCAGAATCGTAGATTTGGTACTGTCAATGGTGTATGGAAGCACTTATATAGTAGAGGATTTATGCCGGGTTATAAGGTTTGGTATTCACATGGTGAAACTGATTTGATGGTGGATTTTGGTAGTACTAGTCTACAAAATAATTTGGATGGAGTAGGAGAACAATTAGGTGGTTTAGATGAACATATAGGTATTGTTCAAATGGTTGAAGATAGGTACATGGTTGAGGAGCCAAACTTTGAAGCACGAAAGTTTTATGATATGTTAGATGCAGCGAAAAGTCCGTTATATAATGGTTGTAGAGATGGTATTTCTCCTTTGTCTTCTGCAACAAGGATGATGTCTATTAAAACAGATTATAACTTAAGCGAAGATTGTGTTGATGCGATAGCTGATTTTGTGAAAGATATTTTACCGGAAGATAATCTTTCACCAGCTACATATTATGAAATACAAAAATTGGTGTCCGGGTTGGGTTTGCCCTATCAAATGATAGATGTTTGCATCGACAACTGTATGCTATACTGGGGAAGGGATGTTGATCGTACTAGTTGTCGATTTTGTCGCAAACCACGGTTCAGAGAAACAAGTGGAAAGAGTAAAATTTCGTATAAGAGGATGTGGTATTTGCCAATATCAGACCGACTGAAGAGGTTATACCAATCCGAACGTACATCAGAGGCTATGAGATGGCACGGCGAACACACAACTGAAGGAGAAATTGCTCATCCATCAGATGCAAAAGCATGGAAACATTTTCAGTCAATGTATCCTAATTTTGCATTTGAGAGAAGAAATGTATACCTTGGATTAAGTACTGATGGATTCAACCCGTTTGGAAGTCATGGGAGACAATATTCTCTTTGGCCGGTTATTCTAACACCATATAATTTGCCTCCGTCTTTGTGCATGAAACGAGAGTTTCTCTTTCTCTCTATTCTCGTTCCTGGCCCTGAGCATCCTAAAAGATCCCTTGATGTATTTATGCAGCCATTAATTCACGAGTTGCAAATGTTATGGGAACATGGAGTTGAAGTGTATGATATATCTTGTAGGCAGAATTTTATGATGCGTGCAGTGCTTATGTGGACGATAAGCGACTTTCCCGCTTACGGGATGTTATCAGGATGGACAACACATGGAAGATTAGCGTGTCCTTACTGTCAAGATAACACAGATGCATTTCAACTGAAGAATGGAAGGAAGACATGCTGGTTTGATTGTCACCGACGGCATTTACCCACTGAGCATCCATATCGTAAAAGCACCACATTGTTTACGAAGAACAAAAAAGTGTTTGACGGTCCACCACCAGAAATAGATGGAGATTCTATTCTAACTCAACTCAGAGATTTTGGTGTGGAGGCAACAAATAAATGTGGTGGAAATGGGCATGATCAAGTTTATGGATATGGGGAACATCATAACTGGCATAAGAAAAGTATATTTTGGAATTTACCGTACTGGAAAGACCATCTACTTAGGCACAATTTAGATGTGATGCACATTGAGAAGAATTTTTTTGACAACATCATGAATACCGTTCTCAATGTGAAAGGAAAGACAAAAGATAATCTGAAGTCTAGATTAGACTTGCCAGATATTTGTGCCCGTAATTCTCTCCACGTGGATGGGAGAGGAAAGCTGCCAATGCCTATTTATCGGTTAGATGCAACTGCAAAGCAAGAGTTCTTCGAGTGGATTATTCATAGCGTTAAATTCCCAGATGGATATGCGTCTAATCTAAGGAATTGTGTTGATAGCCGAGAAGGAAAATTTTCAGGTTTGAAAAGTCACGATTGTCATGTCATGATGCAAAGACTTCTCCCATTTTGCTTTGCTGGCCTTCTTCCACAAAATGTACATGAAGCAATAGCTGGTACGTTTACTTCACTTTAAATTTCGTACATATTACATTTTTTTTTCATATCTGATTTTCTTGTTACAGGAATAGGAGCTTTCTTTCGAGATTTGTGCTCGAGATCACTGACATCAGATGGAATCAGAAACCTGTCTCTCTCTCGCGTGTGTCCGACCATCCCTGTCTCTCTCTCTCTGTCGTGCTCTAAATCTCTCTCCCAGTCCCGCTCCGGCTTCACCTCCCTCTCCAAGTCACGCGCCGGCCTCATCTCCCTCTCCTTGTCCCGCTCCGTCCATCCCTATCTCCGGCGGTCTCACTCTCTCTCTGTCTCTCTCACAACGTCCGACCATGTAAGAACAGTTAAGTTTAACTTCTTTATGTTTTTCTAGTATTAATAACTACTAATATGTGTAATGCATAAGGATGAAATGTTTTTTAGGTTCTGTATATGAGTGGCTTGAATTAAGAATGTCAATCAAAGATATTTGTTTCCTTCATAGCTCGGGAATCTACAAGTTGTGCTACTCGGTTATATCTTGTTGTTAAGACAATTATTTTGTTTTTGAAGGCGATGGTTTATGACTTGGTTTCGTTTATGAAGTGCATTCTGATATTAGGGTAATGATATAAATTTAGCCTCAATCATTGTTTGTGTGTCTGTAAATAAAGAACAGATGTGGATATAATGTTCATACTCTGGTTATATTAATTGTTGTTCTTGATATCCACTGTTATTTTTCAAGGTCTTATGCAGATTTTCTCTCTAATTCTTGTCCATCGGCGACATCTCCTGAGTTGGGGTCCCCGTCTACGCTGGGAACAAGTGTCCCGCCGACACAGCCAGAAATTCCAGCATACATTGTCGAGGATGTGTTACTGAACGAGTTGTTGCTGGCACCAGGCCGAGAGAATATTCCGAAGCTGAGCCCAAATGCAGAACCGAATACTAGTTGGTAAAGTTTTCTGTTATAGTTTATCATTTATAATACCTTATCATTTTCTGTTATAGTTTATTAAAATTTTGATTTTTGTTTTAGGTTTAGAAAAAAAAAATCGTAATGCCATTTGCAAGTCGATTTTGAAATGCTTTCACACCCTCCTTGATTTGCCATATCCTACTTATGCTCATGTACCACCTGAAACAAAGAGGATGTGGCTTCGTTCATTTGCGATAAGAATTTTTTTTTCATTTATAACAACTTAATTGTTTATCAACATTTTCTTTGTGTTTGTTTCTTGCAGCAAGATTGGAACTGGGATCCCGCTGACACTAGTCAAGTGAGGACAGCCTTTAATATGCAGGCTAAAATTCAATACAAGAGCAACATGACTGAGTGGAAGAAAAAGTGGAAGTTGAAGAAGGATAAGCCCGCTGGTCTTAATAAAGATGTGTGGATTGGATTAAAGGCTTATTGGCAACTAGAGTCGACTGCATCTATCGCAGAAACTAATTCTCAGAATAGGCGCAGCCAGCGTGGGGGAAAAGGTGTGTCAACACATAATTGTGGTGCAAAGACAAGAGAGGAAAAAGAGATAGAAATGGTAAGCTTAAACATTTAAGTTAGATTTTAATTATATACTTAAGATTGAATTTGTTCTCCTTAATTTTTTAATATAATTTTTTGTTTGCTAGACTGTTGAAAGGGGTGGTGTGCCACCAGATTGGTTGGATTTGATGAGGAAAATGCATGCCAATGTAACAACTGGTGAGGTGCAAGATCCGGTTGCAAAAGAGTTGTTGGAGACTTTGACTAAGATGAAAGAGGACAAGGAAGCACAACTCCAGCAGTCTCCTCTATGTACCATTGAGGGATCTACTTCTTCTAACATGCTATCTCGTGAAGAAATCAACCAAATGGTTCTCGAGGTAGTCACTCTTTCCTTTTCTATATAATTTTGGTGATTAAAAAGTAATTTGTTCATTATGTTAGTTAATTTGGTGATTATATTGTTTTGTAATACTAAATTTTCATTTTTGTTTGCAGAATGTCCCAGTTAAGAAAGGTCGCCGCTATGGTTTAGGCCGTCTCTCGGACGGGATCTCATCTACTCAACCAACCTCTTCTTCCCCGGGCCTCATTCGGGAGATGGAGCAGCTGAAGACAGAGCTCGTTGAAGAGCGAACAAAACGAGAGGCTATGGAGCGGCAACTTCGTTCCGTCACTGCTTTCATCTCTCAGGTTTACCCCGAACAATTCTCAGCTTCCCAATTCAGTTCCCAGGACGATACTCAACCCCCCTCCCAACCTCCCGAGTAGTAAAGTTTCCAAATTATTATGTATTTCAAATATTTTTCTTTGTAATGACTTTAGTATTTTGATTATGTAGCCCAAATGTTTTTATGACAATGTTTAATTTATGTATTTTGATTATGCTCTTTAATTTCTCAGTTTTTATTTTATTTTAAATCATTTAAATTATAAAATTTAACAATTAGTTGACAAATAAATTTCTGACGGTTCTTACCGTCAAAACTTTTGACGGTGACTTCCGTCAAAATTTTTGACGGATATTGCCGTCAAAATTTCCGACGGTAATTGCCGTCAGAAGTTTTGATGAGCCATGCCGTCAAAAAATTTTGACGGAATATTCTGACGGACTGTTCGTCAGAAATTTCCAACCGAAAATATCCGTCAGAAAACGGTTGGAAATTTCCAACCGTTTCCGACCGGATGAAAATTTCTGACGAAATAGAATTGACGGTCACTTCCGTTGGAAACCCGTCAGAAGACCCTATTTCCGACCATTTTCTAACGGATTTGCCCGTTGGAAATGTTTAATTTTCTTGTAGTGCTAACGCATCTTATATGCTAAGTGATAATTATTTTTTAGATGTGAGAACCTTGATAAATATGTGCACATGCTATTTTTAAATGTCCACCAACTTTACATAGATATTGTCATCGACATCCTCGAGTTCGAACATATTTTTGGTTTTTAAGTATCTAGAAATCTGGATTATCTCTTTTGGTGAATTTATAGTATTGATATCTGAAACTAAATATAGATTCTTATTCGTGAATAATTTGATATTTATGAAAATTCGGAATGATAAATTATTCATAAAAAATAATATGAATTTTCTTAAACTGATCAGACATGCAAAAGAAGAATATCAAATATGGTTCACGGCAAATGCACATCCACTAAAATGGTGTAACCACCAAATAGAATTGATTAGCAAGTTATATGCTTACAAAACATTTGTATCGTGGATAGTTCATGAATTCATAAATCACAATATAGTAGTTGTGGATGCGTTTGTAAAGACACATCTGAACAAATCAAATTTGTGGTTACAAAAACTCAAAAAGACGAGTGTCCTCTCTACATTTAGAGTTAGAAGTACTTGATTGGTTAATGAGAAGTATGTTACGTCATTTTATCTGTCAAAATTTTGGAATAGATTACAAGAATTGATTTCCATGATTGAGGAACTTCAGATATAATCCAAATTCTATGAGATATCATCGCTATAGAGAAGATATCAGTCTTTCAAGATATGTTAAATATCTCGAATTCATACCACTGGTGATTCATTATAAGGATCTTAGTTATCTTGGTTGTACTATTTTGATTTGGCTTCTAAAACTATTAGTGATAGAATGATATTTTCATGTCATAAGAAAAATATTGAAAAGTATAAAATATGTGGCAACGTGAGATGGCTACAAAAGATCGTTTGCTAACACTTAAACAAAGTGTAAAACATCGAACCACTATCTTTCATGTCATAGCCAATCACATGCGTCCCATATCTCTTATTCTTTTTCCTTATATAACTATATTTTATTTTCACTAATATAACATTTTAGATTAGGAAAATAATACGTACACTTTTCTACAGAACATAGACATTCTAACATTCTCACTCTTAATGTTGTATTTTAATAGCTAGATTTGTGCACAGAGTTCTTTTCTTTTTGTAAATGCTAGATATTATACTATTTTAATTTTTTGACGGAAATATAAAAACAACTCGTAACGAAATTGAAAAACGTCTAAAACATCTAAACAGTCTAAACGACTTCAACAAGACCAAACACCCAAGAGAACTAAGTCCTAGAGCAATGGGGTGGAGACAACGAAGCAGATGAGGCCCTAATTAAAAGCAGCCAGAGATGCACATAAAGAAATATATGTTTCCCATCGTAGCTTTGTTAGCAGATGAGGCTCTGATTAAACCACTTGAACCTGGAAGTAGAAATCAAGCTCGAAGCCTCAAACCATTTGTGCGCAAAGTTTTATATGTTTCCCATTGTAGTATATGTATTAACAAATAAGAAATATATTAGCTTTTAAAAAAGGTCACAAAAAATGAAATACCCAATTGGCAATTTCATGATACACCTCTTAGAAAGTTTATCTTTGAGGAATCTTATAGCTTAGACGTTCCATCACATATAACTTTTTTCTAATAAGTACATATATGTTGAAAAAACTATGTATAACAGTATAAACGAAATGATAAATTAATTAACAAACTGATCGTACATTGTATATAACTTAACGAAAAAAACATACATCGTGATCTTGTATACTTTTAGTTAATATTCTTCTGAGCCATCTTCCATTGGATTTGAAGCAGCAAGCACATGACAACATAGCCAGCTCCTCTTTACGGATTATTCTTTGTTTGGTTGTAGTCGCACTATAATTATATAATAATATAAATATTTGAAAATGCATGTTGCCATCTGATACTGTCATAAAAATGCCAAAATAATAAATAAATTATATTATCAGAAGCGATTATAAGAGAAATGAAGAATTAATATCCAGCAAAGCTGCAAAAGATTAGATTAAGGAAATGCACATGATCCCATAAGGATTCTTACATTAACTAATTCATAATGGCGCATATTACAAGCTTGATTTCTCTCTCATCACTTTATCATCAATTATTATATATTTTCTCTGTATACAAATATACGATATTTTAATTTTTTTGTATACAAAGATTGATGTTTTACCTTTGATTAATGCATTTTACTTTAAAAATAAAATATAAATCAAAATATAAAATGTAAGTGGTTGAATTTTATTGAGAACCAAATAAACTTTAAACTAATTAAATATAATAGCAAAAAATAATGGGTAGACGATTTATTTTCGCACCAAAAGTATCATATAATAACAGTTGTACACAATTTTTCTACTTTGTTCTAATTTCACATAATAAAAGTCTTAAATATATTTCTCCTCAATCCGAAAGATTGAAACATGTATCCCATAATGTATTAAATATGAACTAAATCCACACAATTTGATTTGGACCGGTTTACTACTCAAATTTTTGATACATAACCGATTTTTAATATCATTGAATCGATACAATCTGATTTTAAAATTTATCAAAGTTTGATTCAGATGTTGGGTCGGGTTTGTATTTGGACATAAAGTTTGGTCGGATTTAAAATTCGATGCAAAACATATTAATTTGGTATTTATCTTTAAACCATTAAAACCAAATAAAACATTTATTTTTATGGAGAGTTTCGATCTTTCTGATTGGAAAAAAATAATTTTAATATTTTTTAGTATGCGGAATTAGAACAAGATTAGAAAATTGTGTCCAACTATTATTATATGATACTTCTAATTTGAAAATAAGTCGTTGACCCAAAAGTAATAGATAAGAGTGAATATTTAACTTTAAGAGAAAAAGCTATTACTTCTTATCTATTACTTTTGGGTCAACGACTTATTTCCAAATTAGAAGTATCATATAATAATAGTCGGACACAATTTTTAATCTTGTTTTAATTCCGCATACTAAAAAGTATTAAAACTATTTTTTCAATCAGAAAGATTGAAACTCATGTCTCCATAAAAATAAATGTTTAAAGATAAATACCAAATTAATATGTTTTGCACCGAATTTAAAATCCGACAAACCTTATATCCAAATACAAACTCGACCTAACATCTGAATCAAACTTTGATAAATTTTAAAATCAGATTGTATCGATTGAATGAGATTAAGAATCAGTTATGTATAAAAAAATCTGAGTAGTAAACCGATCCAAATCAAATTGTGTGGATTTAGTTCATATTTGATACATTATGAGATACGGTTTTCAATCTTTCGGATTGAGGAGAAATATATTTAAGACTTTTATTATGTGAAATTAGAACGAAGTTGAAAAATTGTGTACAATTGTTACTATATGATACTTTTGGTGTGAAAATAAATCGTTTGCCCATTACTTTTTGCTAATACTTTTAATTAGTTTAATGTTTATTTTGTTCTCAATAAAATTTAACCACTTACATTAAAGTTGGGTTTGTTTGTACAGTAAAAACTCAATTAATTAATATTCGACAAATTAATAAATTTTTACACCGGGTTAAGGGTGTAAATTATAACATAATTTGATAAGATAATATGATAACAATTTCTTTTATTGAAAAATCTTATGTAAATACATTATCACAATGTAAATGTTAATTAATAATTAGTATGTATACAGTTTATATAAGTTTTAAAGAAATCAATTTAGTCTTCATGTATATTCAAGTTTACAATGTTAAAATGATTTGGTCTTATGCATTTTTTTGGTAATAATTTGGTCTTATGCATTTATAATTAAATTTGGTAACGAAATCAATTTAGTCTTTACGTATATTTATGAAATTTAAATAATACATATCTTGATGATTTTCTTTCCATAATTTGATAAGAAAGTTGAATAAGCCAATACCAATTTCATCCTATAAAATGGCTCCCACAACATTGATCAGATACCAGTATTTTTCTAAACATCTAAAACAATGGAGAAGATCATATCAATGAAGTTTGCCTTTGTTATCTTCTTAGTTGTTACATCTGGTAAGTTTCATATTTCATAAGTAACATATAAGTTAAAACACGCAAGTTTTTTATTTATAACAACGAGAATACTGGTTTGGTTTTGTAGTGATGAGTATTGAGGCAACAAGGTTATTACCCGAAGAAGCTATGTTGCAGGGAGAATCTTTGCCGCATAGTGAGGAAAAATTCCATTTTGGTGTTCGCTGCAAAAAAGGGTGTCATCGGGAATGTAATCCCGATCCTTTTATTGTAAGATGTACTTGTGTGTGTAAGCACTAATCTAATCCTTTTTAATCAATCTCCACAAAAAATAATATGTGTTTTTCTCTTATATATATATTAATGAAAGACTGGGCCAGTTATGTTATTTTTTTGGTTTTAAATTATTATGCCATTTTTAATTTGTGACAGAAATTTAAAAACATAACTTATATCCTAGTGTGAAAATTTAAACTAAACATCAGACCCTAAGAATACAATGAAACAAACCTCTAGTAATAGCAGAACAAAGTCGAAAAGGCAACTAAGCAACCTTTTAATTATTTGATGAAAATAGGCTTATAGCAACATATAGTATCTTTTCTAATACATGTTGCTTAAAACTAATTTAAAAATAATTTTATCTGATATTTTAAAAATAAATATCCAATTTTTTGAATAAATTATGTTATATAAGTAAAATATTAATTAAATTAATTTTAAATTAATAGATTTTTTTATTTCTATAGTTTGAAAAAATATAAAGAAAGTGTAAATCAAAAATAAATTTTAAGAAAAAAATAGTTCTTATTCAAAAAATAAATAAAATATCTCAACACTGTAATTATAAATATTTTAGTTTATTTAAGATATATGTTTATGTTTTTTAAATTATTTTTTGTAATCAATCTGAGAAAATAGATTGATGCAAAGCTATATATTATGTTTGTAAGATTAATTTTAAAAGGGAAATATTTTTTAATAATAATATTATTTTTTGAATTTTCATGTTTTATGAAATCTCTTTGTAATATAAAACAAATTTTCTTTTTATATTTTATAAATATTTTAATTTTATTATATACATTATTTGAAAAGATATAAAGAAAAGGAAAATAAAATTTAAAAAAATAATGGCACAAATTATTAAGTAAAAGAAAACAAATAGTAGAAATTATATATATTATTTTAATTTATGAATAGTGCATATGTAACCAAAAATTTAATAAATAACATGATTACAATACATATGAAACTTATTTCTCCGATAAAACTATAAATATTTAAAAATATTAACCATTAAAAATAAGAAGTATATTTATAGTTTTTATGCATATTTTAGAGTATCTCGAATGAAAAACGGCTTTAATCTTCTCTCTATCTTTTCTTTTTCTCTCTTTCATTTTTCGTGACAGATCAAAAATCATCATTATTTAATAAAGATTTTTAAATAGTCTCTCATTAATAAAAAAGGAAAATAAAATAGTAAGGAGAGATAGTATACACCGTTTATTGTTGGAGAAACTCTGATACAAATGTGAAGACTTACTCTACACTTGGCACAAAATGGTTGGTCAAATTTATTGTTAAAAAAAAACATAATAATGAAATATTAATATTTTGATTTTATGAGAAACTGAGATAGTTTCTTGGTGCTCTAGTGAAATACTTACCACTGTGCATGCTTTTAGTTCTCATCTCACATTGTATGATATAGATTACGTTGCAATTATATCTTGATTTGAAAGAGGTAGATGAAGCCGCAACTTTTTAGAAGAGAAAAGAATCAGCGACACACTGGAATTATGTATGGACCTACTACCCCTCATATTTATGGCAACCAAATTCTTTTGCATCAGTGCGCTAAAAGCAATGCGCTAAAAGCAATGTTGGCTTTAGTATCTCCACATCTTTAGACCATCTCCATCCATGTTGACGGAAAAAAAATTAAAATAAATCAATTGTGTATTGTTATGTGTTAGTGAGATCCACGAAACAGTGAAAGAGACTGTTCTTAATTAAAGATTTTTAAAAACGGGTTTTTAGGAAAAGTGGTGGAACCCACCACTTTTTGAGTTAAGAACTCCCTAAAAACTCTCTTATGGACATGCTCTTAGACCATGATTAAAGGGGTTTCTTAGTAAATTTCTTAGAAAATTTTTATTGTGTGGGTCACATAAACAGTATAAGAATCGGTTACAAAATTATGAATTAAGAACTGACTTTTATGAGTTTTTTGCACTATTCGCGGATTTCACTGACACGTAGCGGCCCGTGATTGATTCACTATTTCTTTTAAATTAACCAAAAAAAAATTAACAACCCAAATGGATTTCTTAGGGATAATCATGCTCTTAGATTCCAAAGAAAGTTATTTACTATTTTTTCTTTAGTTGCTTTCTTTTGTCGTTTGCGTCTAAATTATGAACAAGCTATCTCTTACATCATATCTAATTACAAACAAAGATATGTAACTCAATTGATTTAATTGAAACAGATATTTATTCAGTGAGATTTTAAACTTTTATCATCAAAGAGAATCGTTTTCTGTATGAGATTTCGAGAAGTTCAAAGAGTGTCGGCCATTTGGCTGTGGATGAGGAAAAAAGGGTTAAAAGGGGGAAGAGTCGATTAAAAAGGAGAGTGACAACTTTCCAACCCCAAATTGTTTGTTTGCTTGCTTGCTTTCTTCGAACTCTGTTTGTCTGTTTCCTCTTACTCGTCACATTTACAATGTCTTCTAATTAATATAGACTATAATCTGAGGAGGATATAATGATGATATTCATATAATGATATATCAGATAGACAAATATTAAATATTAAGCCAGCTCCAACACTGATATCTCATATAATATTTAATGTTTAACAAGTCTCTAAACGATGTGAATGTTTTAAGGGCAGCACTCTTGAAAAACTACACACGTCTCTCAAAAAACTAAGATGTTCATATTTTGATTATCTAATTATATTTTATTTTATAAAAATAAATTAATAAACACAACACATGTGTTTGCATGAGTCTCTTATAACTTTAAGAGAATTTCTTCTCTTAGAGACTCTTCTGTGAAGAGAATTTTATTGGTTTAATCATATGGATAGTTGAGAAAAATACTTTTTTCTTTTTAATATTTTAGTCATGAAATTTTTTCTTGGAAACTTTCAATGAAGATGGTCTGAACTTTTATTTACAAAGATATTTTTATAGAAAAGAAGCACGTGGTGAAATTCTAATTGTCATTTGTAAAAAAGGATGGTAAAAAATAGGGTTATGAAATTGATCGTCTGCTGCATCCTCAGACTAAAATATCGTACGTTTTTTTAAGGTCTCGTGAATAACTCCTTTAGATTTTGTCCCATCATTTTCTTGGCCTCACCCTCTCGACCGAGTCATGACATATGCAGATTTTTTTTTTTTTTTTTTTTGCTAAATTTTGTATATGCAGAATTTTTTGTCATGGATTTAAGCAAAGTTAATGTTGAAGCTTTATGCTTTCTTGTGATTCAAGTTCAGAGAAGTTTCAGTTTGAAACTGATTTGTGGTTGAATTGAGAAGCGGTTAAGTTCGGTTCAGTTGAAGCTGGTATTGCAGAAATTAAACCAGAGCTTGGTAGAGAAGAGAAGGAGGAAAGTGAAACTTCTGGTCGCGGCAGAGACTTCACTTTACTTAGGGTTTTACTATAAAACCTTGGCTTCATGTCTTCTTTATGCAGAGGTGAGAGTTGAGACATTTTGTGAGCTTGAGAGAGTTGATTGCTCTGTTCTTGAGCTGTAAGAAAACACCATCTCCTGATTAATATACTGCCTGGATTGAATCCGGCCCCAGAGTAGACGTCATCACACCGATGCGTTGATACTGGGTTACCAAATCTTGTGTCTCTGTTTTCTATTTCTTTTCTTGCTTGAACACAAAGAAACGAGTGAGAGAGGTTTTCAGAGAGTTACAAACTAAATCATTCTCCTCTGAGTTTCATAACAAGTGGTATCAGAGCAAGGTTCTTGAGGAAAGCTTAAAACTTTGAAGAAAAATCATAAAGTTTCAAGCTTTGTTGAAGAGAAGGGTAAAGATTGAAGCTTTGGTGGGAATACATCAAGTTTCATCATAAAGGCGTGGCCTTTAAGCAAGGAGGAGTGGCAGTTTGCTGGTTACAAGATGTCTGAAGATCTTGTAGGAGTTTCAAGGCTGAAGATCGACAGGTTCGATGGTACTGGAGATTTCAGTATGTGGAAGACGAGAATGATGGCTCATTTTCGTGTGCTGGGTCTGAAAGACATTGTGACAGACCACAAGTTGGAGATGGAGGTTCTTCTCACCAGAAGTGAAGAGAAAAGTCCTTCTGAAGGTGAAGCTGCAGATCCTTCAGAACCTTTGATGAAGACTGTTCCAGATCCCATAAAGGAAGAAAAATCTGAGAAAGCTATGGGATTGATGATAACAGGTCTTGGTGACCATGTGGTGAGAAAGATTGAGCATTGTGTTACTGCTGCAGAGATGTGGTCGTTGTTGAACATGTTGTATATGGAAAGGTCTCTACCTAACCGTATACATCTGCAGTTAAAGTTCTACACGTTCAAGATGGATGAGTCATTGAGTGTAGACAGAAACATGGATGATTTTCTCAAGATTGTTGCTGAGCTTGGAAGTTTGGATGTGAAGGTTTCAGATGAAGTTCAAGCAATCTTGTTCTTGACGTCTCTGTCGTCGAGCTATGATCAGCTCAAGCATACTCTAAAGTATGGAAGAGACTCTCTAACTCTGGAGGAAGTCGTGTCAGCTGTACGATCTAGAGAAAGAGAGATTCAAGAAGCTGCTAAGGATAATAGAAATTCTGGAGCAAGCTTGTACACGAGAGAAAGAGGAAGGTCTTCCTCTAAAGGTCCCAGGGAATCAAATGGGAAGGGAAGAGGCAGATCAAGCTCAAGATCAAGGGTTACTTGCTGGTTTTGCAAGAAAGAAGGTCACACAAAGAAAGACTGTTATGCAAGGAAGAAGAAGTTTGGAGCAGAGGGTCAGGGAGAGGCAGGAGTGATCACTGAGAAGTTGATTGAAGCTGAGGCATTGAGCATGAAAGATCAAGCAAGAGATGTTTGGGTGTTGGATTCAGGTTGCACGTTTCACATGACCTCGCGTAGAGACTGGTTTGTTGATCTACATGATAATGGAGGTACAACCATCTTGTTGGGTGATGGTCACACAGTTCAGTCACAAGGACAAGGAACAATCAGAATCAACACACATGGAGGTACGATCACGATGCTGAAGAATGTCAGATATGTGCCTAACTTGAGAAGAAATCTCATCTCCACTCGAACCCTTGATAAGCTTGGTTATGAGCATGAAGGCAAAGATGGTAAAGTCAGGTACTTCAAGCAGAAGAAGACAGCTCTTTGTGGTAACTTGGTGAATGGTTTGTATATTCTGGATGGAGAAACTGTTGTGCAAGAGACCTGCAATGCGGAGTTGAACAAGTCAGACAAGACAGCGTTGTGGCATAGCAGGCTCGGGCATATGAGTATCAACAACATGAAGATCTTGACTGGAAAAGGGCTGATTAACAGAAACGAGGTTAAAGAGCTCAAGTTCTGTGAACATTGCGTAATGGGGAAGTCAAAGAAGCTGAGTTTTAACCTTGGAAGGCATGACACTAAAGATGCTCTTGGTTATGTGCATGCTGATCTGTGGGGGTCACCAAACACTACACCATCGTTGTCTGGAAAGCAATATTTCTTATCCATCATCGATGATAAGACAAGGAAGGTGTGGTTGATGTTCTTGAAGACTAAAGATGAGACATTTGACAAGTTCTGCGAGTGGAAGAGCCTTGTGGAAAATCAGATGAACAAGAAGGTGAAGGTCTTGAGAACTGACAATGGCTTGGAGTTCTGCAACACAAAGTTTGATGATCATTGCAGAGAACATGGCATAGAGAGACATCGCACCTGCACCTACACACCACAACAAAACGATGTTGCGGAGAGGATGAATCGCACACTGATGGAGAAGGTGAGATGTATGCTGAATGAATCAGGTCTTGGAGAAGAGTTTTGGGCAGAGGCCGCTTCTACAGCAGCTTATGTGATCAACCGTTCTCCAAGCTCTGCAATCGATCACAACGTACCAGAAGAGTTGTGGCTAAACAGAAAACCAGGATACAAGCATATGAGAAAGTTTGGTTCAGTCTGCTTTGTTCATCATGATCAAGGGAAGCTGAAACCAAGAGCAGTGAAAGGGGTTTTCTTGGGATATCCTCCAGGGACAAAAGGCTACAAGGTTTGGTTGTTGGAAGCAGAGAAGTGTGTGATCAGCAGAAACGTCGTGTTTCAAGAAGAGTTGATGTATAAAGATGTGAAGTCTGAGAACAACGTGAAAGGGAACCCTGAGACAGGAGAGTCAAGTGATTCAAGCAGAGTTGAGGTTTGTGTTGATGTCAGGCCAGAAAACGAGGTTGGACAACAACAGTCAAACACAGAGAATTCAGTTGGAGGTGGAGCTAATATGGAGAGTTCTAGCGAGTCTGATGAAGAGTTCATTGATGCAACAGAGGATCAGAACGATGAGGAAGTGGAACTTGCTGGTTATCAGTTAGCCAGAGACAGAGCTAGACGTGTTACTGCTCCACCAACAAGATTCACTGATTATAGCATGGTAGCATTTGCACTTCTTGCAGCAGAAGATGTAGAAATTGAAGAACCAAAATGCTATCATGAGGCTAAGTTATCAAAGGAGTGGGCTAAGTGGAACGGATCAATGGGTGAAGAAATGGATTCTCTAGAGAGAAACCACACTTGGGATGTTGTTGATCGACCACAAGGAAAGAAAGTCATCAGTTGCAGGTGGCTGTACAAGAAGAAGCCTGGTATTCCTGGAGTTGAAACTGAGAGACATAAATCAAGATTGGTTGCTCGTGGGTGTACGCAGAGAGAGGGCATAGACTATCAAGAAGTCTTTGCACCGGTGGTTAAACATGTCTCCATAAGGATTCTGATGTCTGTAGTTGTGAATCAAGATTTGGAGCTTGAACAGATGGATGTAAAAACTGCATTTCTACATGGAACTCTTGATCAGGAGCTGTATATGGAACAACCTGAGGGATTTGAGGTGAATAAAGAAAAGGATCAGGTCTGTTTGCTAAAGAAATCTCTTTATGGCTTAAAACAGTCACCAAGGCTTTGGAACAAGAGATTTCATCAGTTCATGAAGAAGCAGAATTTTCTGAGAAGTGAACAAGATTCATGTGTTTATGTGAAGAGGGTTGAGAGCGGCTGGGTGTATTTGCTACTGTATGTGGATGATATGCTTCTAGCTGCAAAAGAAATGGCAGAAATAGTCAAGCTCAAGGCAGTGCTGAGTTCATAGTTTGAAATGAAGGATATGGGTGCTGCAAGTCGGATCTTGGGCATTGACATCAAGAGAGACAGAAAAGAAGGTGTTATGTACTTGTCTCAGTCGAGCTACTTGTCCAAGGTGGTTCGGAGGTTTAACATGCATGAGGCTAAGACAGTGAACACACCAATTGGAGGACACTTTAAGTTATCTGCAGTTAAGGATGCTTCAGAATGTATTGATACAGAAAGGTTCCCATACTCAAGCGCAGTGGGAAGCCTTATGTATGCAATGGTGGGAACAAGACCAGACTTGTCTTATGCTATTGGGTTGATCAGTAGGTTCATGAGCAAGCCTGGAGAGTTACATTGGGAAGCAGTAAAATGGTTGCTCAGATATGTTAAAGGTTCGTCTGATCTTAGCTTGGTGTTTACGAAGAGTAAAGAGTTCAGAGTACAAGGGTATTGTGATTCAGATTTTGCTGGAGATTTGGACAAGAGTAGATCAACCAGTGGGTACGTGTTTACAGTGGGAGGTAATGCAATGAGCTGGAAATCATGTCTTCAGCCTGTTGTAGCACTATCAACTACAGAGGCTGAATATGTTGCATTATCAGAAGCTGTGAAAGAGGCGATCTGGATAAAGGGTTTGATCAGTGATATGGGGTTCAAACAAGAGAAAGCAACAGTCTGGTGTGATTCACAATCTGCTATATGTTTGTCTAAGAACAACACGTTTCATGAAAGGACAAAACATGTAGCAAGGAAGTATCATTTCATCAGAGATATCATTGAAGATGGTAAGTTGAAGTGAGCAAGAATATCCACTCAATGGTCACAAGAGAATCCAGACGGGCTTAAAAATTGTTAGGATCAAGCATTCTAACAAGTCTGTCCTGTGAAAAGTTTGTTTGTGGCAGCTATTAGATTCTTACTAATTAGTGGGGAGATATACGAGTCAAGCTAAATCAAAAGAAGCCTCAGAGCCCCCACCTAAATACCAGCATCGGAAAATGCTTAATCAACGAAGAGTAAGCTGTCGTTCAACTACACTCCCCACTCACAACGCTCCAGGAAATGGAGTTGCCGGATGGTTAAGTTCCCTAAGTATGTGTAGTATGTTGAGAGGAGGAGATGAAACTTTGAGGGAATAGACAAAGGTGGAGAAGTTAGGAACAAGCCATTTATGCCTTTTCTTTGATGATTTCAGAGGAATTGTGTTCAGTAGAAGAGTGTTCGGTTTGAAGACTGATTTTGTGGTTGAATCATTGAGAAGGGGCGGTTAAGTTCGGTTCAGTTGAAGCTGGTTATTGCAAGAAATTAAAACCATCCATGATGCTAGAGCTTGGCTCAAGAGAAGAGGAGGAGGAAAGTGAAACCTTCTGGATACCGTGCTTTTTTTGACCATCGAGATAATAACAACTATATAAACTAAAAATAGAGGTTTGGGGTACTATATTCCATGACCTTTGGCTGTACGTTCGATATGGCTTCTTTTTAAATGCAGTGAGGTGTAGATGTTGACTAAATAACAACTAAGCTGATGCTACTTGAATACAATAATTTGTGAAGCTTGAGAGAGTTGA
>CAJHQP010005318.1:0-46962 GCA_905132765.1 Moricandia arvensis | reverse complement strand
TTCGGTCCACCAGTTCTCCCTTTGGCGAGTTCATATCCTCTTAGTTCGATTGAGTGATCCTGTCCAAATTTAGGACGTATCAAGTGGTATCAGAGCCACTCGACCGGTACTATCTTTTCATCTTCCAATTGTAAAAAAACTTCTTCTTCTTCTTCTTTCTATCTCAAATCGAGGCCACTACCTTACCTATCGCCATTCTTGATTAAAAAAAAAGAGAAAAAGAGATCTATAAAAAAATTGATTTATTTGGCTAGGTGGTGGAAGAGAAATCTTGATGGCTGAGGACAAATCCAACCTTGGAGCGGTTAATACGGATTTTAAAACCAATTCTCTTATCTTTCTATCTTGTGTTCATCTCTTGTTTACTTGGAGAAAACATTGAGTTACTTGATTTGTTCTCTTAGAACTTTGAGAGGAGACTTTTGAGTGACTACTAAAATCTGAGAGAAACACTTGAGTGGGTGAGATTAAACACTTGAGAGAGTGAGAATTTTTATCTGCTAACCTTTTGTGTTGAGTAATTTTCAGGATAAAGATGTTTGGTCTTCACAAGAAAAGTGGCAAAGAAACATCCAAACGACAAGCTATTTCTCAAACTTCATCTCAAAATTTGTTGAATATTTTTGATGAGTTTGTTACTGTGCATGAAAGCTCAACCCTAAGAAGACCACATAAGATGCCAAACAGGAGGTGCAAAGAGCAGTTCAAACCATCTAGAGATGAAGTTGATCAAAGGAGGCTTTTTCGTCGGTTTGATGTCCAAGAGATCTGTGAAAACTTTGAGAAAGAGATGATGAAAGCACTTAAGGACGTCAGCAAGAGCCACAAGAAGAGCACAACCCACATGTGCACCTGTAGCTGAACCATCAATATTCACCAGTGAAGAACCCAAAGGTAAATCTGAAAACAACCTTGAAGAGCTAAAAGATTTTTTAGATTTTTTACCCATTTTTGATGAATATGATGAAGGGCTTTTGGGAAGTTTGATCATTTGTGAGGATGAATGTGATCTTCCTTCTCCGAAATCTGATTTTATGTTTGATGATGAAGAGACTAGTGGACTAACCTGTTTTTGAACCGGAGCATCCGAGTAGTCTTGTTCTAGTTCACAAGATTTTGAGGAAGAGCCATACGACTACCCACATCAACAACTGCTTGACAGTAGGAGACCCAAGGACGATGATCTAGGTCCCATATTTGATGAGGAAGACGAACTTGGTCCAATCTTTGATGAGGAAACATCAAGCATACCATCTAACAACATGGAGAACCATCTTTGCTTTGATCCCGACACAACTCATACTCCTTTGTTCACAAAGCACTGTAAAATGGATTTGAGGTCAAATCGTTTTCAATAGGGAGGGAATGATGCGCCCTTGGATACACACCGAGAAAAACAGACATGCATGGCTTGATCATGGGAAGCAGTAAAGATATATGTTCATTGTTTGACTCATATCTTTCAAACCAAGAGCCTTCTACGCATGAAATCACTTGGAAATTGTTCTTAACTCAATTATGGAGCTCCTTGAAGAAGAATCAGATCAAACAGAGTTCAGACGTGGGAGTTATGCCATTTACAAACCAGGTGATCTTCAGTTCTCGCGAATTCAGACATGTGCGCATTAAGGTGAGCTTGACCGACACTGCCTTGGAGCTGGATGAGCTAATTGACACTATATTGGATGATCTGAATACTCAATTGAGATGGACTGACACTATCCTAGACGATCTGAGTTGGATTGACACTAATTTGGACGAGCTGAGCGATTTAGTTCCATCTTCCGAGCTGGTTCGACCACCCGGGAAACTGAAAATGGCTAACCTTATTTCTGATGGAACAACGACCAATGCAAATATGCCAAAGGATATTATTTATGATTTAAATGTCCAAGAAAGCATTTGGCTTGATGGTTTTCGAAAATATTCAAAAACAGACTTATTTGGGCCAAATGGAGAAACCGAAAAAATATTGGCTAAGGGAAAAGATGGATTTCGACCAGGCCTCAAAGGGACATGTCTTGGCCCATATCAGGAGCATATCCTTCACTTTCAAAGTCCTGGTCGTGGCTATATCAAGAGGCAGTTAAATTTTAGTCAAAGACTTTATTTAGTCAAGTCTTTGTTTCTATTTTCTATGCCTTGTTTTTAGCACATTCTTCTTTGGATTTCTATAACTTGTAATCCTATAAATAGTGCCTAAGAACCACGAAATAAATCATGGAGTTTTCCCCTTTTATTTGAGTTTATCTCTTTGTTCTTTGTTTAGAACACTTCTTGTTTCTTGTTGAGTTTCCTCAAAGTAAACATTCTCTATTTCGTTGGACTTGTACGTCACATCAAGCAACATTTAGAAACCCTTCTTTGTTGTACTTGTGTGTTATATCAAGAAACAACTGAAGTATGGTAGTATCAAGAGACTTTTCGCCCCTCTTGTGTCACCATTCGGTCCACCAGTTCTCCCTTTGGCGAGTTCATATCGCCTTAGTCCGATTGAGTGATCCTGTCCAAATCTAGAACGTATCACCATTGGCCTAAAGAGCGGGCCGTGGGTT
This sequence comes from Moricandia arvensis, assembly GCA_905132765.1. NCBI lineage: Eukaryota > Viridiplantae > Streptophyta > Magnoliopsida > Brassicales > Brassicaceae > Moricandia > Moricandia arvensis. The sequence continues at coordinate 44,407 of CAJHQP010005318.1, read as the reverse complement.
GCCCATTAACCGTGGGCAGTCGGGGTGTTACAAGTGGTATCAGAGCTGGTTAGCCCATTTCGGTTCTGACTCGAGAGGCTTCTTGAGACATGTCATGGGGCGCAACTAGGACGTTGCGTTCTTTGAGAGGGGGTGAATTGTAACATCCCGAGTTGTGAAATATGAAAAATGCTTAAGAGAATTGATTTGGCTACCTATATCACCAAAGTTGACTTACCTTTTCTGTCAAACATCTGTTTAGAATTCCAAGTTAAGCGTGCTTGGGCTGGAGTAGTGAAAGGATGGGTGACCTATCTGAAAGTGATTCGCGATACCGTGCGACTGAGGCCACAACACGGAGAAATGTCGGAAGGTGATTGCAAGGTTAGTAAACAATGATTTCGAACCTTGGAAAATTTATGCACCAACCGTTGAAACGGGATGGGGTTCATGGACTGAGAGAACGGATATGAGTGACATATTAACCGTGGGCGGTCGGAGCATTACAGACTGGTGTAATCAAATAACGATATAGGACAAACTATCTTTAGCAAATTCGTAATCAGTATTATGCTAACAATATTTTAGTATACTGATACTAAAGTATTATAAGTATATTCAATTATCATAAGGAATTATAGCTTTAATTTTTAAAGATTTGTATACATAATATACAGAAAATCCATAACTTCTACTGATATATTTTTAAGAAAAACTTGTGCAACACCAATTATCATTAACTCCACGATTTTGAACATATTAATGCTTTATTTCGCTCCACAAAATTAGGATATTTTAAATTAACTTGTTGTTCAAATGAATATTTCTTAATTATTCTCAAAAGACAACAATTTATTTTAAAAACAAAATTACAGAAATATTAGATAAAACTATTTGAATATTATGGATAAAACATTTATATATATTTTTTTCATAATTATTTTATTTTAAAATTTTACAAAATTATTTTACCTATTATATTATTTTACTCATCATTTCTATTACTCTGTTAAGTCAAATCAAAATAGTTAGTTTTCCACAACATCCATTCACACATACACCTTTTTCTGACAAACATCATTTACATATTCATCTTCAACCTCTTTTAGTTTTAAATTTAAGGAATTATGCTATTTCAATTGTCACTATAGTTTTCATAAATAAAAAATATACTTATGTGTTTTAAAAAGATTAATCCCGCACTTTAAAATGACGAATCAAAATCTAGTACAGTAATTTAATCTACTAATTTAGAGTCCTATTTAAATTTAGCATAGCATATTTTTATTTTGGACTTATTAGACATGTTATGATTTATTAAAAAGATACAATTCTTACATCTATCTTATATGTTGACCTATCTATACTATTATTTGCGAAATGATTTTTCGCAACGGAGCTCTCACGTTAAAAATTACAGTGGTTAATATCGTTTATGCCCTTAATGGATAAAATATATAAATTATTCAAAAATAAAAACGAATTTATATTATTTTTATCATATAAATGATTAAAATTAATAATAATAAAAATAATCCAAAATCTAAAAATTATTTAAAATTAAAAGATAATTCTGATATATATATTGTGTAGTTATCAGGAAAAAAAATCTTTTAATAAAAATATAAAATTAAAAAATAGAAAACACATAACTAAATATTAATGAAATAAAATTATTAATTTAATATAATTGTGTAAATTCAAAAATATTTATTAATAATGAATATAATATACATAAGACTTTTTACATTAAAAAATCAGATGAAATATAAATAATAATTTTGATTTTTTGCAATGGAGCTCTCACGTTAAAAGTTAGAACGATTGATATCGTTTATGTCCTTAATAAATAAAATATATAAATTATTCGAAAAAATGAATTTAAATTATTTTTATCAGATAAATGATTAAAATTAATAATAATAAGAATGATCCAAAATCTAAAAGTTATTTAAAATAAGAATATATTGTGATATATATATATATTATGTTGTTATCCAAAAAAAAATCTTTTAATAAAAGATAAAATTAAAAAACAGAAAATACATAACTAAATATTAATCAAATACAATTATTAATTTTATATAATTGAATGAATTCTAAGATTGATTTATTAATAATGAATGTAGTATACATAAATATTTTACATTAAAAATCAAATGAAAATATAAAAAATAATTTATCTTTATAGTTTTAAATTAGTAATGTATATAGTGATAAGTAATTTTATAAAAAATGTATGCCCGCATGTGCGGGCAACCCACCTAGTATACTTAAATTAAACAATACAACTATAACATTTTTATCATCACATTTACAGCAAATAACCCTAATTTGTTTCGTTTGTTCAGTGTTTCTCTCGCCTCCCTCCATACAGAACTATACCAAGAACCAAGACCTGTCTATGGTAAGATCTCTTTCTCTTCTCCTGATCCAATCGTTTAATGATTGATATTTCCATTGTGAAACCTCTCAGGCCAACAGACAAACCTGATTTGGGTAATGGATATATATAATTTCATTGTTCCTTTCAGTATCTACGTTTTGAGAATTTAAACAATTCTGTTAACATATACATGTATTTATGTCATGTACTAAGACGGCGCTTGGAAAACGTGTTTGATTTGGTTTAGGAATTTCTCGTGTGCTAAGATAGAGTTCAGGCTTTCTGGAGACGCAGCATCTAGGAATGTTAAATACCACTATAGTAGGTGCACGCCGTGTATGTCATCATCACCACACTAGACTTCATCTCTTATGGAAGTGATCCTCTTGGTATGTTCCTCCATCCATCTTGGTTTTGAAAGTTTGTTGGTTGTTGGATCAAATTATTCATAAATTTATTACAAGAAAATTTGACAAATTGAGTAGACCATTAGATACGATGTCTCATTCGGTTGCATAGGTTTTGATCAAGTATAGAAGTGAAAAATCAATGTTTATAATTTTTTTACTCTTTTTGTGTAAAAACCAAGTTTATGTGGGAATGGGTTTGCTCGACCGGTTCCATTGTTATGCTTCTCACTGTAATATGGGAACTTACATAGGTGTTGGCAAGTGTGACCTCGTGATACAATTGCTGTAAGCAATCTATACACTAGATTAGTGATCGGTTCTAAAAGGTAAAGAAAAAGTCTCTTATTTCTTATTGATTCTTTCTTTTGACTGATTTATATAATTTCGATCGTTGATGAACATACATAAAGGGAAATAGGAATTGTATGTTTTGCCTCACCATATGGGTCTTCTGGTGTAACTATTGATGTTTGGACACTCTATGCTGCACGAATAATGGCTATATCGGTTGTTCTGTTCGTCTTTGTCCAGCTTTCGCAAATGTTGGAATCCACTTTTGGAAGACATTTGGTCGTGTTATTTGCCCTAATCTTCTGTTTAATATTGATCTCTTGTTATGTGTATCAGGTAAAACATAAAACTCAGTACTAAAATTCTGGAATCTACCCACTAGACTGGTTTGGGAAAGGCTTTTTTATGATGAAGGTCAACTTGATGAAGATGTTATTCTAACGTAAGTCATGGAGATGGCAAATTTCAAAGATTCCCCTTTGTGATACCATACGCTTAAATTTTATCTTTTTAATATGTTTCTTTCGTCCATTGTAGTTTTCACATAGGTCTAGGAAAATGGTTGTCCAATCTCTTCGTCCCGATAAGAAAGATGGTCAGTTCAAAAAAAAAAAAAAAAAAAAAAAAGATAAGAAAGATGGGGCACTTTGATGACATAATAAACAAAAGCTTTTGTTTTATAGTTTCAAATATTGTGTTGTCTTTTGCTTTGACTTGAACTGTTTATCATTTCTAATTTAAATATATTTTGAAATTTCAGAATTTTTGGTTACATGTTACAATATATTTATAATGCTTAAAAACAATCTATATAGTTTTACTTTTGTTTTTTAAAACATGTAACTAATTGTGTTTATATTTGCTACAAACTTACTAAGAAAACATGGTACATCCTACTTATTATCCACTTCCTTTTACCCCATTACCTTTTATCCAAAATATAGTTTATATAGATATTTAGTTTAAAAATTATCAAATATTCTAAAACACTATTTACAAACTGGATTATTTTATTACTTTTTATCCAAAATATTTAAATTATTTGAATTGTATTATATTTTATCCAAAAAATTAAAAATGTGATTTTGAACCGAAAAACCAAAAATCTAAGCGAACCAGAATTAAACCGGAAAAAAAAAAACTGAAACAGAACCAATTACGAAACCAAATATATTACTGAAGAAACATACGGATTAATAAATTTTATCAAAAAAACAAGCGTGAGTCGTATTCTAGTTACAACTTAAGATGGTAAATGTCTACATCAACTCTAAGTCAACAAAAATATATGGACGAACAGATTTTAGGAATTGGAAATCTGAGATTAACCAATAAAAATTGTCTGGTCATCACAAATTATATTATCCTATTCCTGTAAATCTATAATTGATATAGCCTTTTTTTTTCTTCAGTCTACAATTACTAAAAAATAGTGCACACCGCGCATGAATGTTATATCGTGCAAGAATGAAAGACTCAAAGCTGTTGTTGACAGTTATGCCAACTAAAATATTTAACCGATGAAATGAAAACAAAAAGAGAATACCAGAACTTTACACTTTCTTTTTCTCCTGGCCTTGTCATATAGTAACAAAACGAAGGACAAAAGTCCAAGCCATTACAAAAATACAGGATCAAAACAATCACGAGCAAAAGATACACCAAACATAACATTACACAGAGGTAAGGATACTTTCAACTTAAAATTCTTTGAGCCAAAGCCAAAATTGTGAACGCGGAAGCTAGAAAGTTCCGCTGAGATAGAACTTTCCTCTCAGAAGATATTTTACGTCAAAATACAGTACTTCGAGTGTTTGCAACGTCTCGAGGCACCGAAAACTGATTTTTTCTTTCAAATAAAATTTTACATTAAGAGAACGTTTTACAAAAGTTTTTCGCGTTTAGCGTGAAGGTCTCATTTGACCTTCTGGCCAAAAACTACTTGGTTTGTTTGGGGAGGTTTCACAGCCAAAGTTTGTTTGTGTAGCGAATTAATCAAAAGTATTTTTCGTTTAGAAGTTTTCTTTCTTATGCCTTGTTTCTTTTTTGAAACGTTCGTGGACTTCGAGATATTTTACGGTGGCGCAAAGGTTTTGTATTAACCTTGTGGCAAAGAATTTTTTTGGTTTGTTTGTAGATGTTTCACGGCCAAAACTGTAGTTTATGTTTTGATATTAAATTGTTGGATTTGTGATCGAGGAAATAGGAATAATGGGTCGCGTAAATTGGTCCCTGGAAAGAAACGTTATCCTTCAATGTGCTTTGTAAGAGTTGGCCTTCTGAGGTGTATTCTTAGGGAGGTATAGCTCTAGGAGATTTGTTACGAATGCTTCCTCATATGCTGCATTTTATGGGTGAAACGTTGGGGGTTTAAAGTTAGTTGTGGAGCATAATTAGAATTGGTCGCCTGACGATAAGTTCATATTTTCCATTAACCGTTTTGTTGTTCTGGTTCAGACTTCTACGAAAGGCGTAATTGGCTGAGGACCAAAGAGCGTTCTTCGAGATTGAATGCAGGAGTTTCCCGTGTTAAGTTGTCCAGTGGTTGTAGAAAACGATTTTCCACTTTAGGTTTCAGTTATACGATGAATTTTCCATATAATGTTTCCTTTAGTCGTATGACAATTGTTTCGTTTTTTTTTTTGAGAAAGACGAAGCCTAAGAGGCTTGATACAGAACCCGTGCGAAGTCAGTTGCGGGATGATTTCCTGCTCAGATGTAACGATGGAAGTGAAAAGCAGAAGCCAGCGAGCCTTAGAGCTAAAGAAAGAGATTTGTTAGATCGTACTGCGAACAGATAAAGTGTAGACTGGTTGTACAAAGTCGGATCATACAGCTTCAGTTTTTTGCTATATGAAAAATATCTACAACACTTGTTAGTATGTTTATCTTCGAAAGTTGCTTCGTATGACTTGATATGACTATACGAAGGATTTGTTGTGTAAGTTTTACAAGAAGGGTTTCTCATAAAAGTAAATGGAGAGTACTTCTTGCAGATTTCTCGTGATGTTTGTCGGCGAGGATTAGGTTTTCCTCATTCCCTTTTTATATTGTGAAGTCATTTTTCTTGGTACCAATCTTGTTATCCTATAGACTGTTTTGTATAAAATGTTTTAGTTATATGAAAATGACAGGTGACCGGTTTTATGAAGATAGTAAATCGGCGCTATGTATGGAGATATCAAAGTAGCAATGGTTCTACAGATTTTATGAGAAACATTTCCGCTTTTATTTTGATCTTTAGTGAAAGTTTCTTGGAGTTACTCATGGAGTTCTACCGAAGTTTAGTCCGTAATGATCTAGTCGTGGAACGCTTTCGTGGGGGTTTTGAGAGGAATTCTCATGAAATATTTGTTTCTCGAGCGGAACAAATCAGTCAACCAGCGGTAGAGCTAGTCCACGAGCGGGAGAAAGTGTTCCCTTTGTTGTGCTTGCTGCTACTTAAGTTCTCGATTTTGCTTTGTCGCAAATGGTTTTTGATGTTTGAAGATTTCTAGTATAACTTTTAACTGTTTAGGTATGCTGCTAGCATTTAGACGAATCTTAGATCATCTTTTGCCTTTTGGAAGATTTTGATGGATCATTTAATTGCGTTATGTCACAAGAGTTTGCTTTGTCGAAAGCGTCTTTTTGATGCCGAGGCAAAAAAAAATGAAGTATGGGAGTATACAAGTGTATTATACGTACCTACTCCCTCCTTTTTTTAAGAAAGGTAACGCCTGAATCGATCTTTTGAAGGGTTATGTTTTTTTTTCTTTCAAGGATTGAGATGATCGACAGTCTGGGTTGATTTAAAGACGACGTTGGGATTGTGATCTTTGATTGTTTTCAGGTTGACGACTTGAAATATGTTGGTTTTAAGAAAATTGCTAGGAACGAGTCGGTTTTAGGACGACGTTCGTGTCTCTAGATATTTCTTTCTTTAGGAAGAGAGCTGAGTATGCTTAAATGTGTTGCGATCATTTCTCGGTTTTGCGAGAGTTTAGAGTGGTTAGCAAGATCTGTCTGAACATTTAGGAACAATAGAGCGAGAAAAGGAAAATCGACTAAGACTTAAATCGCTAGACTATCCACCTAGAATATAAGTTCCCAAAAGTTTACGGCAATCTTCTAAGCATTTTTATTTCTTAGTACTTTCCTACAAACATACCTTATTTTCCTCGTACATTCGTTCTTGCCTCTTCTCCGTTTTTCTTTCTCGTTTACCCTTCTTCTCGTCTTGTCTACCTACCCTTACGGATAGTAAGAATATTGATTCTTCATGGATTTCTCTGCTTTGCTGGCCACGTGTAGGCTGAAGCCTGAGTTTCGGTTGCGGTTCATCGATCCATATTTTCTGATCTGTGTTTCAATCTCTGTATCGTTAGTTTTACGAAAATGAATAAGTATCTTGTCAAAAGCCTTTTGGCATTTAGGAATATCCAAGGGCGGTCAGGAGATGCCAATGGCGATCAGGAAGCCCGTTAGGGGGATGAGGCCTTGGTGAGAGTTCATGGACGATGAGGTCAAAGAGAGAGGACGGTGAGATCATAGATAGAGGCTGATGGGCGAAGTTCACTTCTCAGCTCTCGCTCCATCTCTTTCCTTCTCCGAGAGTCTAATTTTACAATCTTTTTCTTTCTGAAGGTTGTCGAATTGTTTTGAGTTTTATTTACGAGAGTCGGGTCGTAAATGCTGTCAAATTTATTCTATGAAGGTTGTATCATAAAATAGTATCTTGTTTAACTTTACGAATGATGTTTCGTAAATATGGCCAAGTTTAATTTTGCGAAAGTTGTTTTGTAAAATGTTGTTGATCTTAATTTTACGAAAGTTATTCCGCAAAAATGTTTTTGAGTTTGGTTGTACGAGAGTTGTTTTTTTTTTGAAAAAATCACATTTTACGGCTGTTCCGCAAATTTAGTTACTTATCAGAAACTCTAGCTGCGATGAGATTAATTAGCATGGTCAAACTTAATCGGAATTTTTTTCGTTTTCGTAGGCTTGATCTGAGGGAGTTTTGAGTAGTTTTTCCAAAGTAAGCTTAGTAGACAAACATCGAGAATTCGCTGAATATACTGCTACATAAACGACGCTTGAATTTTTCTAAAATCTTATGTTTCATAAGACGTTTTAGCAGTGATGGATACGATCTCGTTTTTCTTTGTTTAGTCTTCATCAGTCGTTTTAGGTCTCGAGTGATTCTATAGAAATCAGCTTCATTTCTCCAAAAGTTATTCAGAAGAAGTACAGCAGCGGGGGGATTGGCAACCCGATTTGATGTGCTTCTTTTTCCGTGAGAAATCTAGAGTTTCTCCGCGACTTTGGGAAGTGGAACCAAGTTTTATTTCTCCAAAGACTTTTATGAAAGTTATTCAGAAAAAGTATATCGGTTAGTTGTGTACCCAATTTATGTGCTTCCTTTTTTCGCGAGTAATCTAGGATTTTTCCCCGGTTTCAAGGAGAGCACGTTTTATTTTTCCGAATGTTTTCAGAAAATGTCTTCTGGTCGAACACTTAAGCATTGAGATTTCTCCAACTCGGTAATGAGAAAAATTTTATGGATTTTGATAGATTTAATCGTTTCACTCTCAGTTTAGATAGAGAAATCACGAGCTCGTTTCAGTGCTCTTCCTGTGGCGAAAAGTCGTGACTAGGTTTTCGATTTCATTGAGAACTGCGGCGTTTCCAAAAGTGTTGGCCATAGTAGCAGTCATTCCTGGAGTTTTATTACTAGCGTTGTTGCGAGCTGCGAATTTGTCTTCCTTATTTCCATCCATCGTTTCGATCAAACGTTTTGCGGCCGTGTGAGTAAGAGTAATCCCCCTCCCTCTTTCTATCGCCAAACAGTGGGAACCGAAATTGGCACTGCCAATTTTAGTTAACGGAGGAAAGCAAAGAATACCTTTCTTTCCTTGAGGTCCGAATTCTCTGCAAGAGTCAACGACAAGTAACAAAATAAATGCGAAAAATAAAGAAAGATAACAAAACAAACTTAGAAAACAGTATATCCTTATTTCAAATCCGAGTAAGAGTGTTGCGATCATTACAAAAGATTATAAAAGCTTCGGCTGCAAGAGCTGTCAGCAAGTTCCCTAGTTCAAGCCACCTAAAATCTTAAACCTAGTTGAGTCACAGCTCTATAACAAAAGAGGAAAAAGATACGAAATTTTTTTTTTGTTGATTTCGAACTGAGCCTTATGAAAGGCTGTCTACATACCCCTTTTGAGGATTAAGTCGAACGTAGTTCAATTAAAAGAGTGGAACGAGAGATCGAACTGTCTATGTGAATCCTTCTAGTAATTAAATGCGAGTCATACAAACCAAGCTTGTCAAGAGTATAGTCCTAAGGTTTACAAGTGCTAAGTGTTCTAAGAGTCTAAAAACTATCCATTGTAGCTTAGTGATGTGCTCAAATTATCCCAAGAGAAAATCTCAAATAAGATATTGATTTCAGTACTTAAGGATCGTATCCACAAAGACTCGATATCTCACACAATAGACTTGAGTTTAAGACTACGTTAGGTCAGATAATATACAGAGTAATGAATAATCAAGGAGTTTTTTGTTTTATGGAAGGAAGGATTGCTAGAGTTAGGGTTTCATTCAGGTAATCAGGATTATAATGGATAGATGCTAAGGGTATCAATCATAGATCTCAATATCTAATATAAATGACGACCAGCTCTAGCTGCGAGTCTAATCTATTGACTAAGTGTTTGTTCCGACTCTCGTTGTGAACTTGGATTGACTGTAGATCGACGCTATTGAACTAGCATCGATCGATGGTTGGTTGAGTTAAGCATTACGATCTAATTCGATATGTTCACTATGTTCCTCGATAAACTCTCATTTGTTTCTAACAACCTAGAGCAGCAGGATTATATTCAAGTAATAAACCATGCTGTCGCGTGCACCTAACTATCCAATGATCATATTTCTAGTTAATTACTCTAGAAACAAGAATTAAGAACAATACTATTGATAATTGATATATCTAATAATCATCCTAGCAGTTCTATTGTTTGGCTAATATATCAAAACCCTAGAAAACCTAAACCTAACAGATGGATCTACTCAGACATGATAGATGAAAGCATAAACTGAATAGATATAAAATATAAAGCAATATAAAATTAAAGGAGTTCCAGGTGAACTATGAAGGAGTTTCTCTCTTCTCTCATAACCTAGAATTATGAATAAAATAAAGCTTATTGCCTAAGCAATGGCATAAAATACATATATAGGGTTTAAAGTTGTGCAAGGGTATTCTGGTAATTTGTGATGGCTTTTGTTCTTAAGTCGGCGATAAAACAAGCCGTTCCTTTCTTCTGAGATCACCGTCGATCTACACAAAGGCTGGGCCGTCAATCAACACTCATTCATCTTCTCGACAGTTTCCTCTCGAGAGGCAAAAAGATCACTCTTCAGTAAATCGGGCATAACTTTAGATCTAACCATCATATGGACTTCAAAACGGTGGCACTGGAAAGCTAACTAAAATATATATCTTGTGAAAAAATATCAGCTCTAGCTCACCGTGGGAAGATCTCCATCCATAGATAAACTTCTGACGCATCTGCGCAGTTCTGCATCTCAAACAGCTCCAGAATCACCAAAGTACTCCAGAACGTACCTGAACCTGAAAACACTCTAATAAAACTCCATAAACATATAATAGACTCTAAATAGGTCTGATATCATGGCCTAAAAGTGGTAAATATCATACCCTATCAACTCCCCCATACTTAACCTTTTGATTGTCCTCAATCAAAACAAGGGTAAACCTGTGGAAGAGGTTTGAAAACGCGGGGACTCACAATATCTCTAACTCATCTTTATCACCTCTACTATGTTTCAACCACATTAAATACATGCTAATCTTAGATAAACTTTATATACCTTATCCTAGTATAGCAACCAAATCCACTCTACTAACAACTTACCGAATACTAGTCTGACTCACCCCTATACTACCCTCATTTCTTGCATAAATAGATGTGTAGGCTGTACCTTGGGAGTGTCGATCAAAGGACACATGGACTCTTACCCCTGATAGTATTCTGAACACACAGGTATTAGTCTTCTCTTATCCCTTTCTTCCCTCTTTTCTCTTTTCTCTGAATCTTTTTAGATCTCAAATTCAACGAACAATGATGTTAATACAATCATCTTTCCATCTTATTTTCGATTTCTTTTTTTTTTGACAAAATGTAAGGGAATAGTGGGGTCATCGGTAAAGTACCTACCCCTCACTTCCAACGATGTGTGATCATTCCGTTTAATTAGAATTGTGGGATCATCGATAATGTACCTACCCCTCTGCATCTCATCATCTCAATCTTTTCTTTCTTTCTTTTTAAAGAAGCCAAAGAAAGCGAGAGAAGGGAATCAGAAAAACATAGACTTTTACCTTCCTGGCCTGCAACAGGAATCCGATCCAATGTATGCCAAACCACAAAGCAAGCAAATAAGTCAGTATTAGGTTGGAGGTTAGCTTCGGTTCCTTCATACTTTCTAAGAAAGTGTGATATAGTGGCAAGATGATTCACTTTGGTATCTCTAGTACTCTCTGCAAGCAACAAATCTAAGAATGGTGCTATAGAGTGTTAGTGAACAAGTGAAAATATAAATCTGATCATAATCTCCTTCTTGACTCAATAAATATTTTGAAAAACTTATATAGATATAGGAAGAAAAGTTCAAAAAATAAACAGTATCAGCGAACCTCCCCCAGACTTAAATTACACTGTCCCCAGTGTAATCTCGTCCTAGTTTGGTTTAGGAATAACTAAATCATAAGTAAAAGTTGTAGAGAAAGTTGAGTATACCGAACTCCGAAAGGAGTGTCGACCGATGGTGTGTTGTTAGTGTCGTCCGATGGTGAACCATCCAAGCCGTCGACCGATAGTGAACCGATGGTGTCCACCGATAGTGAACTCGAACATTCTACTCCTTTTCTTAAAAACCTTCAAAAGTAAAATAAAAATCGAAATTAAAAATAGAATAAGTAAAAATCAAATAAAAACTTACTAAACAGTGGGTTGCCTCCCACTCAGTGCTTGTTTATAGTCTTTAGCTTGACGTTTTGGAACTCTGATTCAGTCCAGATGAGATTGAGAACTTGTTCCAAAACAATTCCCAATGTCCAATATCTTCAACTTCATCACATATTTTTGTGAAACCCCCCCCCCCCATAGACTCATCTCCTTTGTCTATTATCTTAGGAATAAGGAGTGCTCGAAGCATTTCAAATGCTTGTGAGTAGCATCTGCTGCGCACTCGATATTTCCTGACACCATCTAAGAAGTGAGGAATCAATGACAATTCAGAAGCACCCATGGTCCTTTTCCTCTTCTTCCAGTTCCTTTTCTTCTTCTCCTTCTTTCTGCTCCTTCCCCCAGACTTGGCTGTTTTTGTCTCTGCGTGAAGAAACACGCTAGGGGTGTCGATCGACGCAGAGTGTGGAGTGTTGATCGATGCTTGCTTGTTGATGTCATTCGATACTGGTTCTGTGTGGCCTTTGTCGACTTTGCTTGTAAATCTCAGTCGTCGTTGAGAATCTGTTGCATGATGATGATCATCATATACCCCATTGCAGGAACCTAGATGCACACTTCTATCTGGTGGGATAAGAGATTCAACATCAAATACAGCGCATGCAACCACAATCTTCACAAGATTATGTATCCTCTTCACTTTTTGTGAAACCTACCCATCATCTTCTTCTATGCAGATAGGCGGTGTCTGATGTTTAAGGACAGCAAGATGTGAGGTCTCAGATTTTTACACTCTTTCCTCAATCGGGTCCAGCTCAACTATATATCATGGCAACTCGTTCAATGGTGGGTGTCAATCAATGTCGGTTTGGTGGTGTCGATCGATAGCACCCGGTGGATGTCGATCGATATCATTAGGCGCGTGACGATCGATGTAAGCCTTTGGTGAAGTCTCAAGATCTTTTCCTGAAGTGTGATCGCCATCAAGCTTCATCTCGAAGTCCAGATCTGAATTTTCAGGCTGCTTCTCATCCTCTAGCTCCAAGAAATCCTCTATAATCGTCTGATCAAACTCAGTAATGAGTCTGCAATGTCTTGAGGACAACTCGATCTTTCAGGGGTTTCGATAGATGTCGATCGATAATAGGATTTTGTGTCGATCGATGTTGAGGTCATGATGTCGAGCGATGCTGAGGTCAGATTAATAATATCAGCCTCTTCTGCTCTGGTCGGCTCAGATCCATGATGTTCATCACTTTTATGTGTAACCCCATCTGTCTGTTGAACCTGAATGTATGGCTTCTTAGCATGAGCGTTCAGTGTTTCACATTCTTCATCCGTTTTTCATTCTCCATCCGTCTCGCGATAAGGAACACCCAACATCTGACTAAACTTAAACATCAGCTCCCTTTCCCGGCCTTTAACCATCATGTCCAACATATCATCAATCTTCTTTTGTCGAGCTGCTGCAGCATCAGTGAGAAATTTGTTGAGAACTGTGCTTTTAATGTCCTCCCAACATGTTAGAGATCTTGGCTGCAGTTGACTGAACCATCTAAATGCATCTCCAGATGGAGAATATGGGAAAATCTTGCAGAGTGTGTGATCTTTAGCTATTTCATGTCGCTCAGTCTTTGAGACTAGTCTCTCAAGTTCTTGTGGTCTCTGGAATCTCCGTAAGGGAGCCTCTGAAAGGGGTACTGAGCTAACCAATCGTACCATTCACGACTCATCCCAAAATCATTCATCTCAGCAGCAGCAATAACATCAGGGATCACAGCACCCTGTGCATTAATCAATTGTCCTATACTGTTGCAAGGACGACCTTCTTCGGCCAGTAAGATCCCATTCTCATCAGCTTCAAGTATAAGAACTTCAATCTCCCCAGTCTTCTTGCAAGTGGCGTCGATTGATGTTGAGGTCTTAACGTCGATTGACGTCATAGTGTTGGTATCGATCAACGACGAGGTGTTGGTGTTGATCGATACTCATTTCTCTTCACTATTGATCGCTGTTTGGAGGGTTTCGAGTGCCCTCTTAGATTTATGGATTGTGTGTGAATCAGTATACTCTTTCTTTGTAGAGCCCAAAGATCCTCCTCTAATCGCTTAATGTTACTAAGATATATGTACCTGAAACAAAAGAAAAGAAGAGTGGAGTAAGTAAACTAAAATTAATAACCTAGACAAAATCTTACACCTAGTCTAATGGTGATCATATTCCCTGGCGACGGCACCAAATTTGATGTGATCCAATTACCCCATGAGCAACTCTCTCAAATAAAAGATCGATTGCAGTACTTAAGGATCGTGTCCACACAGACTCGATCTCACATAATAGACTTGAGTTTCAGACTACGCTAGGTCAGATAATATATAGAGTAATGAATAATCAAGGAGTTTTTTGTTTTATGGAAGGAAGGATTGCTAGACTTAGGGTTTCATTCAGGTAATCAGGATTATAATGAATAGATGCCAAAGGTATCAATCATAGAACTCGATATCTAAAGCTCTCCTTGCGAGTCTAATCAATTGACTAAGTCTTTGTTCCAACTCTCGTTGTGAACTCGGATTGACCGTCGATCGACGCTATTGAACTAGCATTGATCGATGGTCGCTTGAGTCAAGCATTACGACCTAATTCGATATGTTCACTAGGTTCCTCGATCAACTCTCGTTTGTTTCTAACAACCTAGCTCAGCAGGATTATATTCATGTAATAGTCCATGCTCTCACGTTGGCCTAACTACCGTATGATCAGGTTTTTAGTTAATTACTCTAGAATCAAACATTAAGAACAATCATATTGATAGATCTAATAATCATCCTAGCAGTTCTATTGTTTGGTTAATCCATCAAAAATCCAGAAAACCTAAACCTAGCATATGGATCTACTCAGACATGATAGATGAAAGCATATATAAAATAAAAATAAATACAAAACCAAAGGAGTTCCAGAAAAAACTCTGAAGGAGTTCCTCTTTTCTCTCCTAACCTTGAACTATGAATAAAATAAAGCTTCTTGCCTAAACAATGGCATATAAACACATAAATAGGGTATAAAGTCGTGCAATGGTGTTCTGGTAATTTTTGATGGCTTCTGGGATTAAGTCGGCCATAAAAGAAGTCGGGCCTGTATTTTTGATCGTTGTAGATCGACACCAAGGATGGGCCGTCAATCAACACACATTCATTTTCTCGACAGCTTCCTCTCGCGAGGCAGACATACCACTCTTCAGTAAATCTGGCATAACTTTAGATCTAACTTAAAACTGGTGGAATTGTAAAGCTAACTCAAATCTCTATCGTGTGTCAAAATCTCAGCGCAATCTCACCGTGCGAATATCTCCATCTATAGATAAACTTCTGACGCATCTGCGCAGTTCTGCATCTCAAACAGCTCCAGAATCACCAAAGTACTCCAGGACGTACCTGAACCTGAAAACACTCTAATACAACTTCAGAAACATATAATAGACTCTAAATAGGGCTGATATCTTGGCATAAAAGTGTTAAATATCAGATCCTATCACTTAGGCTCATTCTCCAATAAAATTGCAAGTGGGCTTTTGCTTTTCGGGCAGTTTTTGACTTAAACGTTTTTACGATTTCTTTATGAGAAATCACCTTCGGTACAATGTCGGTTCCAAAGGATGATGAAGTCCAATCGTATAGTCGAGATAACAATGGTGTTAAGTTAACCGTTATTGTTTCATATGACTGATTCGAGATTTTACAAAAAAAACAGTTATTTGCTACTTTTATCGTAAAATTTCAACGATAATTCCAGTCGAGCGAAACAAGAGACAATTCGATTGAGATGAAGTGAGGTTGATGGCGCCTCATGGCGACAAATAGAATGAGGCTTGGTCGCCTGCTGGCAATGAGACACTTAGAGGATGGTCTGGTTGCAACCTGGCGACAAGACACAAAGAAGATGGTCTTGTCACCAGCTGGCGACGAGGACGATCCAAATTCATCGCCTGCTGGCGAGGAGACACATAGAAGATGGTCTCATCATCAAATGGGGAGGAGGACAAGCCCGAGTCATTGCCAAGCGACAAGATATAGAGAAGATGATCTCTTTGCCATCTTACAACAAGGACAAGCCCGAGTCGTTGCCTGCTTGCGACGAGACAAGGAGATGATGGTCTTGTCGCCAGCTGGCAACATGGACAAGCCAGAGTTGTCGTCTGCTGGTGACGAGACATGGAGAAGATGATTTTGTAGTCAGCTGGCGAAAAGGGCAAGCCGCCGTATTCTGGCAATGAGACATGGAGAAGATGGTCTCGTCGCTAGCTGGCAATGAGGAAAAGCCGAAGTCATCGCCTGCTGGCGACGAAACGCGGACAAGATGGTCTCATCGCCAGCTGGAGATAAGGACAGCCAGAGTTGTCGCCTGTTGGCGACGAGACACGGAGAAGGTGGTCTCGTCGCGAGCTGACGACGAGGACGAGCAGGAGTCGTTGTCCGCTGGCAACGAGGCGTAGAGAGGTTGGTCTGGTTGCCTGCTGGCGATGAGGAACAAGGAGAGAGAGTTGAGGGCGACGAGGTGACGTCACAAGGTGAGGTGGTGACGTCACAAGGAGAGGAGAGATTTGTGAGGGCTAGGAGGCCTCTGTTGATGCCTTTATTCTTTTCTTATTCTCTCCATTGATTACTTCTTAGGCTTTCGAAAATTTTTCATTTGTCTTGCGTAAGCTTTTCCATTTCCCAAAATTTTGTTTTTGGAAGGTTACTCATGAACTTGTTTACGAGGTCTTTCCATGGAAACTTTCGGATCTTTCGGCTTACGGAAAGTTGTTTCGTAAATGTTTGTTAAAAGATAGCAAAAATCTTTCTTAAGAACACTTTTTCTGATTTTTTAGCTTTGGATAGAAACTTGATTGTTTGTCGCCCGAGATGAAATATAAGAAGTTTTGCTATCATATCACTATTTAGGCTTGGTTTATGCAGTGCATTTCTTTCGGTATTCCTGGCTCTTATTCATCCAAGGCATATTTCTCATAAAATTTTAACCGTTGATTTTGCAATGACCGATTTTGACCCTAACATTCATCATTAAAATAAATCTTTTCAAATAGGACAATAAATAATATAATAATAGAAATATAAAATATTTTAAAAATTTCAAATATTATTTAAGTCTATTTTTATAATTAAACCATTTTATTATTACCCAAGGTTTTTCAAAAATTTATACATTTTTTTAAATTTTTAATTGTAATACCATTTGTTTCTCTTTAAATCTACAAATTTTATAATCAGTTTTACTTTTGATAACTATAAAAATTTTATATAATTTAAAAAACATTATACAAGTTGATTTAATATATTTTTACCAAACAAATATAATAAAATTAATCTAAGATAATAGTTTTAAATATCTACTTATTTATTATTATATATGATTTAAAATAAATCAAATTATATATTTTATCATAATTTAGTTTAATTAAATCAAAATTTATATTGAATATTATTAGAAAAAATAATAAAATCTAAAGTATCAACAAAGTTTTATTTTCAAATATACAATTTTATATAAATTCTTTAGAAAACATTACACAAGTTGATTTAATATATTTTTTTTCAAAATAAATATAATGAAAATCAATCCAAGATTATAGTAATAAATATACACATATTTATTCTTAAATATAATTTAAAATAAATCAAATTATATATTTTATCATGATTTGTTTTTAGTTAAATCAATATTTATATTAAAATATTATTAGAAAAATAATAAAATCTAAAGTATTAACAAAATTATGTTTTCAAATATACTTTAAAATTAAAATTTTCTTTACTACACATGGTGTTGGAAAACACCTAGTTAATGTTAAATGGAATGCAAAGTCCAAGCGTGGGTGTTCAGGTCTTTGGGTCAGGTTCTGGTTGGTTCTTCTCGGGTATGAATCCTTTGGTTCCTAAAATTTTTGACACAATTGGGTACTTTGAAAATTTTCAGTTGAGATTCAAACATGTTCTTCTTGGATCCGGATTGGTTAAATTTCTGTAAAATATCTGTAGTATTTGGATCTGCAGCGGATCCAAGTCGGGTTCGAGTATTTAGGATTTGAAATAGACTCGAAGTACTTACCAACATCAAAATTTAGCAAAATCCATCAGATTTATCTAAAATTTACAAAATAACTCAAATAAACTATTAATAACTACTATTAGACATTTTAAACTCTAAATTTGACATTTTAAGTTTCATATTCTTTTTAATTGTTATAAAACAATAATAAAGATTCTTAACAAAAAGACATTTCAACTGAATCATAAACTAAAATATATAAAATAGAACACATGAACTTATAGTTTGTGATATTCATATATTTAGATCTGGTAAGCACGTTCTTATTGGTTCAGATCTATTTGGATCTGTTTTTTTTTCGCGTTCGAGTCTATTGGGGTTGGTGTTTTTCAGTTCATGTTCTTTTAGGTAGTAAAATTTTGGATTCAACTAGAAAATTGTAATTTTTTAAATTCGGATCTGGTATTTTCTAGTTCGTTTCGATTCAGATTTTTTGCTCTGGATAAAATATCTAGGCTAAGAAAAGTCTATAACCCAAAACTTAATGTTAAATGGAATGAAAAAAAGCCGTCGATGTGAAAAAACCCCTCGATATATTGAAAAACGTTGTAAACTAAGAGAAAAGAGAGCAAATCGTGTGTTAACTTGTATTCATAAACTCAATAGGAGGTTCCTTTATATAGGATTACAATCGACCAAGATAAATGGAAATAGTACAATTCATAATCCAACTAGTAAAAGGAAAATCTCCTAAACCAATAAGGAATAGGTTTTCCATTTCTCTAACCCTAATCCTATTTGGGATAGGATTAGTAAACATATATGGACTTGGTTTATACTTGGGCCGGTAATGGATGGCCCGACCACAAGCCCATCGACCATGACCCATCTAGAGGTTATGATCAATCCACTCGGTTCATAACACTCCCCTTGGATGTCATAACCATGTAATACACCCTAAGTGTTGCCTCATTAAAACCTTAACCTTGAAAACCCAATTGGGATAAAACCATGGCTAAGGAAAAAGAGTACAACGTGTATTACTCCCCCTATTTCGTACCTCACTGAAGATCTTTCAATCTTCTCATTCCAATTTGATGCAATAGCTTCTTCAGGGTCGAGGTTGGCAAAGACTTGGTGAACAGGTCAGCTGAATTGTCACTGGATCGGACCTGAACCACTTCGACCTCGCCTGCTTTCTGCAACTCGTGGGTAAAGAAGAACTTGGGTAGTATGTGCTTCGTCCTATCTCCTTTAATGTATCCATCTTTGAGCTGAGCTATGCATGCTGCATTGTCTTCATACATTATGGTCGGCTCCTCCTTTCCATCGACCATCCCACAATCTGATCGCATGTGTTGGGTCATTGATCTCAACCAAACACACTCTCGACTGGCTTCATGTATGGCTAGGAACTCGGCATGGTTGGATGATGTTGATGCAATGGTCTGCTTCATGGATCTCCAAGATATAGCCGTTCCACCAATAGTAAACACATAACCTGTCTGAGATCTAGCATGGTGTGGATCCGATAAGTAACCTGCATCAGCAAAACCAACTAAACCTTCTTGTGATTGGTTAGTATAAAACAATCCAAGATCTTTCGTTCCTTGTAGGTAACGAAGCAAATGTTTAATTCCATTCCAGTGCCTGTTGGTCGGACATGAACTGAATCTCGACAACAAATTTACTGCAAAACATATATCTGGTCAAGTGTGGCTAGCCAGATACATCAAGGCTCCTATGGCACTAAGATATGGCACTTCTGGACCAAGTATTTCTTCATCGTTCTTCTTTGGACCATATGGATCGGTTTCTGGACTAAGTGATCGAACCACCATAGGTGATGACAATGGATGACATTGGTCCATATTGAATCTCTTGAGTACATTTTCAGTATATGCCATTTGATGCACAAGGATTCCATTGCTTATGTACTCAAGCTGTAATCCCAAAAAAAACTTTGTTTTACCTAGGTCTTTCATTTCGAATTCTTTCTTGAGATATTCAACTGTTTGAGAAATCTCTCCAGATGTTCCTATGATATCCAAATCATCAACATACACTGTTATGATCACAAATCCTTTGTTTTCAAACTTCTTTATGAATATTCATGGACTGATCAGATCATTCTTATATCCTTCTTTCATTAAGTATTCACTCAATCTATTGTACCACATTCTGCCACTTTGTTTCAGTCGATAAAGGGATTTGTTCAGTTTGATGCAATGTTGTTCTTGAGAACTATTCTTATCTTTGAGCTCAATACCATCTGGAACTTTCATGTATATCTCATTATCCAGTGGACCATATAAGTATGCTGTAACTACATCCATTAAGTGTAAATCCAATTTCTCTCTTATAGCCAAACTTATAAGGAATCGGAATGTAGTAGCATCCACCACAGGGGAATATGTTTCCTCATAATCTATTCCTGGTCTCTGTGAGAATCCTTGTGCAACGAGCCTTGCCTTATATCTCACAACTTCTCCATGTTCATTTCTTTTCCTCACAAAGACCCACTTATATCCAACTAGTTTAACATCATATGGTGTCTTGATAATCGAACCAAACACATTTCTCTTCTTTAAAGAGTTTAACTCCACGTTTATGGCTTCTTTCCACTTAAGCCAATCTGATCTACGAGTGCACTCTAATATAGACGTGGGTTCTTGATCCTCATTCAAATCCATAAGTTCAAGTGCTACTTTATATGCAAATATATCATCTATGTCGACATCTTTTCTGTTCCATTTCATTCCAGACATAAGATAATTGATTGAGATCTCATTGTTATCAATATCCTCAGTACCTGGAAGTTTGGCGTCCCAAACATCCTTATTAGGTCCATTCGGATCGACATGGTCTGGTATTGGTTCGGCCATGGTCGGTTCGACCATGGGCTGTCCGACTGTGGTTGGTCCGACCACGGTCGGTTTGACTATGGTTGGGTCGACCATGTCAATTGCCTCGGTTTTCTTTCCTGCACCTTTCTTAACCTTCTGAGGAACCTTATCTTTGGAACCAATTGGTCTACCACATTTTAGACGTGTGTTAGACTATGTAGCAACTTGACTTTGTCTCTCTTGGACATCAATTCTTACTGGTGCATTACAAACTGGTATATGTGACTTTGTCACTTTCTTTGGGTCAGAAAATGAGTCTGGCAACTGATTAGCTAGCTTTTGCAAATGTATTATCTTTTGGACTTTTATTTCACATTCTTTAGTTTGAGGATCTTGCCAAGACACTGATGGACAATTTCATTCTATTTCTTTTACCATTTATTATCTCACCTTAATGTTGGATAATTTGACTCATCAAAGTGTGTGTCTGCGAACCTGGCCTTAAACAAATCACCCGTGGTTGGCTCAAGGTATTTGATTATGGTGGGAGAATCATATCCAACATATATTCCCATCCTCCTTTGAGGTCCCATCTTAGTTCTCTGTGGTGGAGCAATTGGTACATATACTGCACATCCAAATGTTTTGAGATGGGACACGTCTGGCTCATGACCCGTGATCAATTGAGATGGTGAATATCTATGCTCACTAGATGGCCTGATGCGAATTAACTCGGCTGCATGTAAAATTGCATGTCCCAAAGTTGATACTGGGAGTTTCGACCTCATGAGTAATGGTCGAGCAATCAATTGAATTCTTTTAATGAATGATTCGGCCAAGCCGTTTTGTGTATGGACATGTGCCACATTATGTTCCACACTTACCCCCATGGACATACAATAATCATTAAAATCTTGGAAAGTGAATTCACCAGCATTATCTAGACGTATAGTCTTTAAAGGAAAGTCTGGAAAATGAGCCTTTAATCTTATGATCTGTGCAAGCAATCTTGCAAATGCCAAATTTCGTGTGGACAATAGGCATACATGCGACCATCTGGTCGATGCATCTATAAGGACCATGAAATATCTAAACGTCCCACAAGGTGGGTGTATTGGTCCACATATATCTCCTTGGATTCTTTCCAGAAAGTTTATAGTTTCCTTAGTCACTTTGACTGGGGATGGCCTAACAATGAGTTTCCCTTGTGTACATTCTACACATGTGAGATTCTTTGGGATAACTCGTCTTTCTTTCAAGATGTGCCCTTTAGTATTCATTATGAGTTTTCGCATCATGTTTGAACCAGGATGGCCAAGCCTGTCGTGCCATAAAGTGAAATCATCAGTGAACCTTTTGTTCACTGTGGCATTAGCCTCTATCATACTATAGTATAGACCATTAGAGAATGCAGGTATAGTCTCGACCACCTTCTTATGGCCTTGGCCGTGGTTGACTATCTGTAGGAACTCTTTGTTCCCTTCGCCCATTGTTTCAATATGATAACCATTCAACCTTATATCTTTGAAACTCAACAAACCCCTTTTAGAGCTGGCCGAGTATAGAGCATTCTCTATCTCTAAGTGTGTGCCATTAGGCAACAAAACACTAGCCTGGCCGTGACCCTCAATAAGGCTGGCTATACCCGCAATGGTACTTATATTGGCATTTTGTAAGGTCAAGTCTATGAAATATCTTTTGTCTCTTAGAATGGTATGGCTTGACCCACTGTCCACAATCAGTATGCTCGTATCAACTTTCATTCTATCAAATGAAAAACTATTCATATTATTATAAATTTTAAAACCAAAACAATCAAGTAGTATAGCAAAGAAACATAATATCAAAGAAAGTATGAAACAAAAAAAAAACTTAAAACAAAACAAGGTTTGATGCCAAATCAACTAGACTCTTTAAGACAATCAAAAGTTTCATATTCCATGAGATCATCTTGATCATGATCAAAATCACCATTATCATCTTGGACCAAATGGGCTTCTGGATTCTTCCCTTTGATACTTTCTCTGTATAGGTCAACAAGGTTCCTGGGAGTCCTACAATTCTTTGCCCAATGATTTGCCAAGCAGACTTGGTCGAGTGTGGTGGTTTGAATGGTGTACCACGACCACCTCTGCCTCGACCATGGCCGAACTGGGACCACGACCACGGTTATAGTGGTTCCCTCGACCACGGTTCGAGAAACTGCCTCAACCGTATGAGTTATGCTGCCCTCGACCACGACCATTCCAACCACCACGGTTGTGGCCGTGTGGTCTGTTCTGGACATGGTTACTTTCCTTGGTTTCTTTCTTCTCATTCGTGGCCTTGTTGGCTTCTGGTAATGGGGTTGATCCAGGAGGTCTCATTTCACTGTTCCTCATCAACAGTTCATTATTAGTCTCGGCCAATAGTAGGCATGAGATCAGATCAGCATAGGTTTTAAAACCTTTCTCTCTATACTGCTGTTGTAACAACACATTGCTCGTATGGAATGTTGAGAAGGTCTTTTCCAACATGTCATTGTCTGTAATGACCTCGCCACATAGTTTCAAAAGAGAAACAATTTTGAACAAGGCTGAGTTATACTCGTCCACAGACTTATAGTCTTGGATCCTTAGATTCCTCCAATCAAATAATGCCTTAGGCAATAGCACCGTTCTTTGGTGATCATATCTCATCCTTAACTCATTCCAGAGATCCAGAGGATTGTCAATGGTTAGGTACTGATCTTTGAGACTCTCAGCAAGGTGATGGCCAATAATAAGTATTGCCTTGTATCGATCTTTCTCACTAGATTCATTGTTCTCAACAATGCATTCTCCAAGTCCTTTAGACTTTAGGATGATCTTTGTATCCAATGCCCATTGTAGGTAATTGTCTCCAGAGAGATTTAGGGCTGAATAGTCTAGATTGTTGAGTTTCGACATCTGAAACCATATATCAATCAATTTAGATTTCAATCAATCCGATCATATAGCAATCAAGTCTATCGACCAATCATTCAAGCAATTCGACCAAAGTTTAAACAAATAAGGCCACACGGCCATGAGTGATGCAATAGTCCTATCAGGTCGTGATCTATATGTTCAAGTATTAAATCAAGCAATGAATCACAACATGGTCAAGTTCTAAGTCTATATGTTTTTATTGGGTCTTAAGGTCATATCGCCTAGGTTTGGTTATCCTAGGGTTTTAATTTCGACCAAGACATGATTCAATTCGGCCAAACAATGTTTAATCAAGTAATCTATCAACCTAACTCACATACAAGATCAATTAAGAATTATGTTTTAGGAAATTAGGGTTTGGCCTACACGAATTAGGGTTAGGGTTTTCGCATTAGGGATAATTCCTAATCAACCTAACAATCGTCTAAGGGTTTAGATATGAGTTAAAATCAATCTAGCAACCTAAGACAAAGATTATCAATCAATCTAACAACCTAATACAATTGAATCAAGTATGAAAAATCTAGGGTTTCAATCGATTTAGGGTTTTAGGGTTTATTACTCAAACGATTAGGTTTAGGTTCTAGATAACAATCTAATTCGGCCAAATCAATAATCAAACAACCTCTAATCATAAATCAATCAATTTAATAAAGCAAAGTCATTTAAGGTTTGATTTGCACACTAATAGATTCAATTAGGGTTTAAACAATCAAACCATGTTTCAAGCAATCTATCTATCCATCAACTTAACGATTTCTTTCTAAGTTCCAAATCGGTTTTAGGTCTTAGTTTTTAGTCAAGGCTCATTCGATTTTATGGTTTTAGTAACTAGGGTTTGTCGAGTTACCTTTGTTCTTTATTGGATTGAATCGGACCACCAAAGAGAGGGGAATGATCAGATGAACCTCGGATTGCACGGACTGGACTTGGTACGCAGATTAGATCGAGCCTCAGGTTTGCACGGATGGATTGATAAGTTTGTTCTTCATGGATGAACTGATTTTCCTTTTCTTCTTATCGAGTTTAAGTAAAAAGGAAAAGTATGGCCGCCTAGGGTTTTGATCGAGAAAGATGATGAAGGGTGATCTAGGGTTTTATCGATAGCTTTCTTAGCTTAGGGTTTATGGAATCAATCGTGCTGATAACATGTTGTAAACTAAGAGAAAAGAGAGAGAGCAAATCGTGTGTTAACTAGTATTCATAAACTCAATAGGAGGATCCTTTATATAGGATTACAATCGACCAAGATAAATGGAAATAGTACAATTCTTAATCCAACTAGTAAAATGAAAATTTCTTAAACCAATAAGGAATAGGTTTTCCATTTATCTAACTCTAATCCTATTTGGGCTAGGATTAGTAAACCTATATGGACTTGGTTTATACTTGGACCGATAATGGATGGGCCGACCACAAGCCCATCGACCATGACCCATCTAGAGGTTATGATCAATCCACTCGGTTCATAACAAAAAAAAATCAAATTTAACCGAAATTTTACCAATTAATAAAGCCATGTCTGAATTTCATTTTATTTTATTCATATCTATAAGAAAAGAAAGCCATCTGTCGTATATCCTAATCCTACACAATCTAGAAACAATACTTTAACGTTAGTTCAGTAACATTGTCAAGCAGCCCCTACCAGTCCATCATTTTATATTTATAAAAATACAAAAGGAAATTATCATACATTGTACAGATAACTCAAACAGGCAAATACTAATAAACCAATAAAACAAACAAACCAATACATAAACCTTACCTCTACAAAATCCATGCCAAATTTCAACCAAAGGATCTGAGATACTCATACAACAAGTAGTAAGACCAATATAAAAATGGCAAACATCTCACTCTCTACATTCATATTCTCCATACTTTTACTCATCTTCACCACGACCGCCGCCACATTCGAGATCCTGAACCAAATGCGGTTACACCGTATGGGCTGCCGCAAGTCCTGGAGGGAGCAGGCGTCTAAACTTAGGCCAGTCGTGGACACTAAATGTTCCGGCTGGAACGTCTATGGCACGGATCTGGGGTCGGACCAACTGTCAGTTTGACTCTTCGGCGCGTGGCCAATGTGAAATAGGTGACTGTACTAGTGGACTTCAATATACCGGTTGGGGGCAGCCTGTTAGAGATTTTAATGCGGAAGTGTGTTAAACCGAAAACATACCTTAATCTGGTTTAGCGATAAACACTATTTGATACAATCGGGCAAGAGTCGGGAATGAAATCACAGATGGAATCAATCACTTGTCACAGTTCAATTGTCCTTCTAGTTGATTCCTTGAAGCTTTCTCTCTCTAAAACATTTAACTCTCTCTCTAGATTTATTCTTCTTCTTACTTCCATAGTTATCTTCTCTTTCCAATATATCTTATTTATAGACAACCAAGAGACACTATGTGAAGAGTGACATATGTTCAAGGAAAAGATATATATGTTCACTTAGAAAGAGCATCAACAAAAAGACACATCTTTTAAATGAAGAGTTGCATAGGTTCATTTATGGAGTTTAATCAATAACTAATGGTTAACCAAACCAGTTTGGTATGCTGCCTAATCATGGGCGCAAACCATCCATAAACTAATATCTCCCACTCGCACATGATAGGGAGCATGTCAATTACTAGAGAAGTCTTAGAGATCAAGCATGAGAATCCTAACTAATAAATTATACGGAAAATGAACCGTGCGACCCTTGCTAGTACACCTACACTTGGGAGCTAAATTATGCACATGTTAGGGATACATACAAGCTACAACCCTACAAAAAAAACACTTTGCTTTTTCAGCATATCTCGTTGTTCCCCAAATTCATTTGTCTTTTATATCGGTCTAACATACCTGATCCCTAAAGCATATGTTAGACTTCTCCTACATCATGTGTTCACTATATCCAAACTCCAACCGAGTGATATAGTGGTTGGCCAGAAAACAGATATGTCAATATAAAAACTAATAGTTTTCCCTTTTAATTTCATGTTCATCTGTTCCGAACTAACTGCTTTCCTAGCATGTTCCGTAAGGCTAATTATTCCATCACCGTCGAAAAACATACTAAAGTAGAAAACATTAATTATTTCCTTCAAGAACATAGATGAAGGTTCAAGGGTAACCTTTCTAACCATAAATTGGTTGATAGGAACTCACATGCGAGGGATGGGGATTACAATAAAATAATCTCTCGTTTCCTATATCATCGTAACTAGCACATGTGGTATGACACACATGTAATAGTGGTTAACTCTTCTCTTAAGAGCATGTGTCAATTATATAATCAAATACCACTATGTAGATCAAGCTACTATCAGCTCACTTTCTAGCGCCTGATTATGTACTTATCCAGCTCTTCCAAGTATTCATGATTCTGGGACAATCATGATCATGATCGATACCAAAAAATATATCTCATCTTAACCTCTTGTTAAGGTAACAATGATAAGTCTTACAAGGTAAGCTCCCACTAGCGCCCAACTAATCAAGTCTCATCTCAGCATTTCACTAAGAAATATGAGGCGATTGTTCATGTGAGTGAACCAATCTCCTACTTGGTGACACCTCTTAACATTTATGTGTAAGTAAGGGCATGTTCATTGCAGGGTTCTTAGGTGGGGTTCTTAACTTTTGTTAAGAGCCGGTTCTTAGTTTATAACTAAGAAAAACTAAGAACCGGCTCTTAAATAAGAGTTTTAAGAGCCGGTTCTTAGCCGTAAAGTAAAAAAAAAAAAAACGAAAAAATGAAAATTCAAAAGTTAAGAACCCCACCTAAGAACCCCGCAATGAACATGGCCTAAGCAAAGCAAGTGCTAAAGCTCTATACTAGTACATACCACTAATTCTACGCATACCTGATACTCATATATATGAGCAAGAATACATCATTAAGAATGGATTTAATTTAAACAAACAACTACCATTCTATGCGTAAGTGTGTACTAAAGCACCAAATCTTTCTTTCTGATAATGTCTCTCATAAACTAAACTTTGATTTCAATGTGCTATATCTTCTCATAATACATATAATTCTTCACATAAGAAATACAAGTTTGACTATCACAATTAGTCATAGGGCACAAATCCCTTTCGTGACTTGTATGATATGTAAGAACCTAATCAGCCATACAATTTCACAAATTGATGATGAATATGCAATAGACTAAGCTTTCATCCTAATGAAACTGTACAATTTCACTTCTTGATATCCTTTGTAATCATACCATTACTCAATAAGAAGACATATTCTTAAGTTGATTTACCTTTACCCAGATCGCTATCCTAATCAGCATCTGTATATCACGTTAATCGTAAATCACTTCCTTGATAACACAAGGAATAGTCTATTGTCCCACTTAAGTATATGAGGATCCTTTTCACTACCATCCAATACTTATTTATGGGTTGTGACTGGTAACACCTTATTAAGTCAACCACAAAACAAATATGAGGCTAGATGCACAATATAACATACATTAAACTGCATATATCACTAGAGTATGAGACTCTTCCATCTCACTTTTCTCATCTTTAGTATGAAGGTACATCTTAAGGCTTAGGGCTTCAAATTTTGTGACTATAGTTTCAATGAGATTGCTATGAAGTATCTTATACATTTCAAAGATTGTACAAAGGTATGACTCTGTGACAGAGTTAGTAATTTCTTTGATCGGTCTCAGTGTATCTTAACAACAAGAACATAGTTAATATATCCCATGTACTTCATCTCCATATGAGATGATGACCATTTCTTAATGGTAATCAGAAACTTTATGTCATTTCCAGCTAACAAGATGTCGTCAATATATATAGATAAAATTACAAAAGATGGTCTAGAGCCCTTGACATAGACGCAGTGGTTTTTACTAATCATAGTAAATTTATAAGATGTTATAAGTTATGAAAACGAATGTACCACTGCCTAGAAGATTTCTTAAATTTTATATGAAACAACAAAGATTGCAAACTTTGCGCTCCTGGCCTTTTCAACAAAATCAATATGTTGTTCCATGTAAATTTCTTCTTCTCTGCTTTTCCCCGTAAAGAAAGTGCAGTCTTAATGTCTATTTTAGGTAATTCTATATTTAATCCGACAAAATAGATAGAATAAGAAAAAACTGAGGTAAACCTCACCACATGTGGCAAAATTACCTCATAATCTATACCCTCTTGTTTGGTTTACCCTTTTTCTATCAAGCGAGCCTTATACTTATCTATAGATCGATCTGCCTTTCTTTTGGTCTTAAAAACTCATTTGTTTCCAATCACTGCAGAAGATCAAACAAGTCCTAGACTTGATTTACCTTCATAAATTCTAGTTCTTGTCAAATTCCACCATTCTATTGAACTGGGTTTTGGCAAGAGAAAGACTATTAACCAATGTTTTTCTCTCACTAAGTTGTCATATTTTGCAAGAACTTTCATCATCTTCCACATATTGGTTAGTAAAAGGAACCTTTCTTGGCTCAAACATCTCTTCAAGGTGAATCTCTTGCCTTCAATCTCTTCCCTTTTAGAAAAAAAAAATTTCAATAATATCACATCTCGTAATCCGATTTCTATTATACTTCCATCTAATTGTTTGATGAGCACATAATCTTGAAATGCTCAAAGTATCTAATGAAGATACACTTCTTTCCTCTAGAAATCAATTTCCCATGAGGATGTGAAGTATCATGAACAATTGCTACAAACCCCAAAGGTCTCAAATACATTATCTCATGCTTTCTTTTCGCCCATAATTCATAAGGACTGGAAGTAATAAATTAAGAAGGCACATGGTTAAGTGCATATGAGCAGTTAGTAGTGCACGATCCCAATACAAAATTGGAAGGCTTGCTTGTGCCATTATACACTTAACCAACTTAAGAAGTGAGGGGACATTCATTTTCTAACAATATATTTTCATCGCACAGTTTCTGAAACTGTTAAGATAGATAAACCCTCCTCGATCATTTCTCAAACTCTTGATCGTCTTGTCCAACTGATTTCAAACAAAGTGATATTTCGACTAGAACACACTAACTCCTCTAATTTGTGAGAAAATTGGTGCATACACCTGAATCGAGTGAATTATTCTATAAAAATAATAAAATCTGAGCCATGTGCTTCCCCCTCACATTGACCGGACCACAATGTCTGAATGAAATCATGGCAATGGAAGTTTTGCTCTCATTGCTATTTCAAATGACTTCCTTATTGTCTTTCCATCTAAACATGGCTCACATGTGTCAAGATCAATTCGGGTGAGTAAACCAAGAAGGCCCTCTCTACCCAGTTTATTTAATTTATCAACACCAATGTGACCAATTCGAAAACTTTGACATATGAAAAACGACGTTCATCATTACTAATGGTTGTACAATCATATACATTGAAACCATCACAAGCATAACTAGAACTAACACTAGCCTAAGAAAAGTGTTTAAATATTTATATGTATATATATCACACAAACTCAACCAGATCCTAAGTTAAGTAAAGCCAAAAAAAAAAATAAACAAACATACAAGCCATTATATTGTATGAGGGAACTCATGTCACCCATACGTAGCTGGCAAGTGTTGATACCCAGTATCACAACCTTAAAATCATTTCCCACATACAAACATCTTGTATTTATTTATTTTAGGTACCTTTTGGTACTCCACAAATGCTTCTTTGTAGTTTCTAAACATATGGTATGTTCCTCTTGAGTCTACAATCCACAAATAATGAGATTTTGTGAGCATTTCACAACTAAAAACATAAGCATATGTGAAAATAAAAGCTAAAGATGCTCTTCTCTTCGCCTCATTGCATCCATGAGCAAATTGACCAAGTGAGCTAATGTTCTAGCCTTTTCATTTTGGTCTTACCTTTTGCCTTCATAGCTTTACATGTTTGGCATATTTCCTTTACCTCTTAGGATCAGTCTTATCGGGAGCCTTATATCTTATGTTACCTCTCTTGTGTTATAAACCCAAGTTTAAATTTTTTTTAAAATTATTTTTATTAATGAGCATAAAAGCCTCTAGGCGCTCATCCTCTAACTCAAGATGACATTATATATCCACAAATGTTACAACAATAATATTTGGCCGTCATCTAAACTATCATATAGTTTCATTTTTTTATTATAGGTAACAAAAGATAACTGTTCGGTAATCTGACCAACATTTTGTTTTTTTTTTCTATTTTTCTTTGTCCGTCTAATTATGTTTAACATGACTTATAATTAGTAAAACAAATTTTGATTATCCTAAACTTAGTCACCAGCATGGCGCTAAATTTCTCTTTTAAGGTCTCCAATGTGTTTTATTACAATTTCATACTCTTTAAACTCACACATGAGATCATCATGCATACAACTCAACATAGTAATGCGAGTTATATTATTCTTTCTTTTCCACGATTATATGCCTCTTCATCTCTATCCTATTGAGTTTAGTACTCTGAACATGTTTTTCCCTAAAATGAAACAAAGAGTCTTTTTCACCTCTTTTTCCTAGAAGTTATACTAGACTTTTCGATATCAAATATCGCAATTATCATTTTCCAGTTCCTCTTCTCAGTTGAACTCATCAATGATATTTTTAAAAGCAAGCAACATACTTGCTTGAGCATCTAGAGACATTTATTTCTTTGCATACTTCAACCACATAATCTAATTTTGCAAGGAACATAAATTAAATCATAGTAATTTGATTTAAATACAAGATTGAAAGTTCACTATGTTCCCAATCATCACCCATATTAAAATTTTATCACTATAAACTAATTTATTTCAAGCAGAATTTTAAGTTCTAACCACAATAGAACTCCCACTATATTATGTTCTAAATACAATATAACTCCCACTATGTTAAGTTCTAAACATAATAGAACTCCCACTAGATCAATGTATTAGACTAACATGAATTAACAAATAAAACATGTTTATTTACAAAGATCACTTAACTAAATTAATACTTAACTAATTTAATTTATCACATCACATTTTTGATCAAAATAAATCTATATTATTCATCAACTTAACAAAACGAATCAAAATATTTATTTTCTTATTTTTAACCATATATAACTTATTATGACTAAAACTTACTTTCTTAATATCTCTCTAAATACGTGTAGTACAATATATCAAATGAAAGATAATTTCAACAGATACGCATGGACATAAAAATTATGCAATTCCGATCTACAATCGGAAAGATATGACCAAAACAAAAATACAATTTTCTGACAAATCCAAATGCAACACGTGTCACGTTATTGTTCATCTTCTTCATTTAGTTTTTTTTTTTCTGAATCACAGCCGGAACTTTCGACCCTTATATCTCTCACAATACGCGATCATATTTTACGCATAATATATCAATAGAAAGATAATTTCTAGATCTACGCACATATGAAAATCGTGTGATTTTGATCTATACTTAGAGAGATATAATCAAAACTATATTTCTGGTTTATTAACAATTTTTCTAAATTTCATGCAACATATTCTGGTTCTAAATGCAATAATTTCCAAAAGAATTCATGACATTATGATGAACACATATGTAAAATTTCAGTTGATTTTATTATGTATTCATGGATTCACCATTTTTAATTAGTTAAGCATTAACCATTTTTTTTATTCATCATGAATAAACTCAAGTAACCCATATTACTTTTCATCCTTGATTACTAAAAATGTTAATATGCCAGAACCGAATCCAAATGCTCTGATACCAATGTTAGATATTTTAATGCGGAAGTGTGTTAAACCGAAAACATACCTTAGTCTGGTTTAGCGATGAACATTATTAGATACAATCGGACAAGAGTCAGGGATGAAATCACAGATGAAAATCAACCACTTGTCACAGTTCAAGTATCCTTCTAGTTGATTCCTTGTAGCTTTCTCTCTCTAAAAGTTTTACTCTCTCTCTAGATTTATTTTTCTTCTTACTTCCATAGTTATCTTCTCTTTTCAATATATCTTATTTATAGACAACCAAGAGACACTATGTGAAGAGTCACATATGTTCAAGGAAATGATACATATGTTTACTAAGGAAGAAACACCAACAAAGAAACACATCTTTTAAATAAAGAATTGCATAGGTTCATTTATGAAGTTTAATCAATAACTACCGGTTAACCAAACCAATTTGGTATGCTGCCTAATCATAGGCGCAAACTATCCATAAACTAATAGAGCCACCAAATACGTTGGCTGAGTATGCTTTGAACCAGTTCAACAACTTGGACTTCTACGACATCTCACTTGTCGATGGATTTAACATTCCTATGGAGTTTAGGTAAGAATATAATATCACGATAATCTTTGCATAATTTTGAAATATACAGGAAACATTTCGGACCATAAACGTGAAATCAGCGGTGTTCAAAACTAAATAAGAGAGTAATAAAAAGTTGTGCAGTAAAATAAGATCGGTTCAGTTTTTAAATTTCGTTGGCAACATTCTAACGATTGAATATGAAAAGGGGAAGAGAATAAACAACTTTTTTTTCTTTTGTATACAAGTATTAAAATTTAGTCAAAAAAAAGTATTAAAATAATCATAAGAAATTGAAAAAGTAAAAAAAAAATTTAAATACTGCGTGCAATGGAAAAATTACTGCTTGTTAATATAATCTTGCACGCAGAAAATCGCATAACAAAAGAAAAAAAAACCTTTTTCTGAACCGTTCTTATATATTAATAACATTAAAATCGGTGAACCCTCTTTGCTAGTGGAGAAAAAGAGGTTGAAATTCTATTATATAAAAACGTTTTTAATCGATAATGGTGCATATTGTATCTCCAGCGCAACCAGCTCAAATTGCAAGCGGATACTATGCACCGCAGACATAAACGGACAGTGTCCGAACGTGTTAAGAGCGCCTGGCGGTTGCAACAACCCGTGCACGGTTTTTAATACAAACGAGTACTGTTGTACAAATGGGCAGGGATCTTGTAGCCCCACAGGCTACTCAAAGTTCTTCAAAGATAGATGTCCCGACGCCTACAGCTATCCACAAGACAACCCGAGCAGCACTTTTACTTGCCGTAACGCTAACTACAGGGTCGTGTTTTGTCCAAGGGCAAGACTCGGTGCTACTGGGACGGACCAGCTCCCCATCCAGATGGTCACTGAGGAGAATTAATAAAGAGACGAGTCTACATTTTATGTCTGTGTGCATGAGTGTGTACGCGTGACTATCACGTTTAATGAATAAAAATGAAGGCAATAATAATTAGGTTGTCTTATCCAATAATAATTGACAATTCCTCTTGGACTATGATTGTGGGGACGCGAACAAATCGCATGCTTACTACGAACCTGATCAAAGGTTTGTAAGCACGAAAATGGATACAGCTCATACAGTGTCTACTACCGCAACAAACGAGCCATCACACTACAATGGCATTGATCTTAAGAGATCAGACACAAGAAACGAAATAGACCTATGATAAGTTGCGATCACCCGACTTCCCGAGTTTGGATCCAGTCAAGGAATCGCCCGACTTGAGAAATTTCACTAACCAAATTGATGCATCCAAACGAATATCAACTCTATATGGCGTACTCCGAAGGATAGTAAATGTTCTAGTGAACAGATCGCATGGCCAAAAGTCGCCATTACTGTCTCGGACATCTTCCAGCAAGAAAAGAAAACGGTCTAGCTGCGCCTCGAGCAGAAAGCCTCAATCAATAAAAGATCAGAATCGAGGAATGTGTTGAGATATGATGAGGAAGATATGATCAGAGTTGGAGATAAGTAGCTTGGGGACATTTGGAGAAGATTTTGTTTAGGATCGACCAGGCCGTACAGTCTGTATGGGTCAACTGTACCGTCCGTACGGGTTGACCGTACATCGACCAAAGGCAAGGCTTACCCGGATCGGGTAAAATTGTAACTTGGCTGGGTTTACCCTTTGTTACCTTACTGATTCAACCGTTGAGAAGGAAAAGAGATCAAGCCTTGACAGGCTGTCAAAGACTGGAAAGGGAAAGGTATCTTAGTCCAAGATTCCAAGATGCCATAGCATGTCATTGGATGGTTTCAAATGGGACGCTCCTTTACCTTTGACTACACACGATCAACGTTATCCTCTTGTTTATTAAGCTTGTGTAATCTCCCTTTATATATTGTAACCTCATTATCAATAATACTTAGACAGTTCTTAAGCATTCTCTTAGTCTCCTAGTCATGATTACTCATTAGTCTCGGATTTGCTTAAATCTCTTTTCTAATCTCCCTAAACTCTCTCTAAACACTCATTCAATCTCAGATTCTCTAAACATTTTATGGTATCAGAGCCAGGTTACTCATAATATGGGTTTGATTCGCAAGAAGACTCAAGACCACACCTTTGGTTCTTATCTTTCTATCAAAACTTTCAAAGATAGAAAACAACAAGGTTGTGGTTCTGGTTACACTAAAGGGAGGAAACTACCTCTTATGGTCTCTGTTGGTGGAGACTGTTGTGGGGAGTAAGGGTTTGTGGGGACATACCACGTCTGGTAAAGCTTCAAAGCTCATTTCTCAGGATAAAGATGATGAGGAGGATGCCACAAGCGAGGAGAGCAAGTGGGTACAAGAAGACATGCTGGTTGTTTCCATTCTTCAAATCTCATTGGATTCCTCAATTTTGGAGGCATATAGCTACTGTGAAAAGGCAAAGGACCTTTTAGATACACTCAAGAAAGTGTATGGGAACATCTCAAACTTGAGTAGGGTCTTTGAGGTGCAACAGGCAATTAACAATCTGGTTCAGGAGGATATGGAGTTTACATGACACTTGGGAAAGTTCAAAACTTTGTGGTCGGAACTAGAGATGTTGGGACCAAGCACCACCGACCCGAATGAGCTAAATGAGAGAAGAGATGAAGACAAGGTCTTTCGCCTCTTGCTTACCTTGAACCCTACTTCAAATGATCTAATCAAGCACATTTTGAGAGCCGGGAAACTACCTGATCTAGAGGACGGATGTGCTCAAATCCAAAAGGAACAAGGGTCCCTTGGGCTCTTTAGAGGCAAAGGAGAACTTTCTCTAGCCAATCAAGCCGAAGTCCCTCAAAAAACAGAGCAATGCACACCCGATTTGAAGAAATGAAGTTCAATGGGACATGTGATCATTGTAAGAGGCATGGACACAAGAAGAGTCAGTGTTGGATATTACATCCACACTTGAAGCCGGTTAAGTTCATGAAGGATAATGATGCAAGAGCCCACCTCTCCTATGGAACAAGTGAGCAACATGGGTCAATTGCATCAAAATGGATCAATGAAGGAGATGGGCGAGAGATGATGGCCAGGACAACTCAAGCCACTCAACCGAGTAACCAGCCGAACCAGAGGTTCAATGAAAACGATTTGATTATGAGATCAGACATTGATGTTCTAATCAAGATCATCAAGGATAATGGTAACAATTTTGGTAACACTCTTGGGTATTCTTTTGGTGCATCCTTGATTGAGTCTAGTAATATTGATCACTCTAGGACTGCTTATGAACCAACTAATAATCTAGGACAGTCTAAGATTGCATATGGACCAGCTAAAAGTTGTCATTCATACAATGCTTGCAATGTGTCTAAGCCTTTGGTAATTGATTTTGGTGCTTCTCATCACATGATTAGTGATACTAGACTCTAATATATTGAACCGGCTTATGTTCATGTCATGATAGCTAATGGTAAGAAGGTCCCAATTAGGGGAATATGCAATCTGAAACTGTTTGATAAATAATCTAAGACCTTTTATATGCCTGAATTTACTTCAAATTTGCTATCCGTAAAGAAATGTACTACTGATTTTCAATGCAATGTGATCTTTAGCTCTAACAATGTGAAGTTTCAGGGTACTGAGAGCAAGAGACTGACTAGGAAAGGAGTAACCAAGGGAGACTTATTATGCTAGAAGATCTTACTCATGTTCCTGGCTATACTTGCTCGTCTACTTCTGCTTCTATGTTGAATAAGGTTGTCTTGTGGCATGCTAGACTAGGTCATTCTCATGTTAGAGCTTTGAACTTGATGTTTCCAGGTGTTGTTTTTAAACATAATGAGTGTGAAGCTTGCATTTTAGGCAAGCAATGTAAGACTGTTTTTCTAACCTCTAGTACTACTTACGATAAATGCTTTGATTTAGTTCATTCGGATGTGTGTACTGCACCTTGCCTGTATATGGATAATCATAAGTATTTTGTGACATTCATTGATGAAATATCTAAATACACCTTGATTACTATGATGCCATCTAAGGATAGGGTTCTTGAAGCATTTAAAAAATTTCAAGCTTATGTGACTAACCATTACAATGCTAAGCTTAAAATTTTTAGATTAGATAATGGTGAGCCATGCTTTCAAGCAACACCTTGCTCAAAATGGAATCCTTCATCAAACGAGTTGTCCTTACACTCCTCAGCAGAATGGTGTGGCCGAAAAGAAGAATCGGCACCTTATGGAGGTTGCACGGTCAATTACGTTTCACTCTAATGTTCCCAAACGTTTCTGGAGTGATGTTGTGGCACCAGCTTGCTACCTTATCCCACATTCCAACCAAAGTTCTTCAAGACCAGTCTCCATTTGAGGTTTTGAACAAGTACAAACCTCCATTGGATTATCTCTGAGTGTTTGGGTGTATTTTCTTTGTGTAGGCTCCTGGGGAGCTGTGTAACAAGCTTGACGCAAAGAGTATCAAGGCTATGTTTATTGGATATTCAACTACTCAGAAGGGGTATAAATGTTGTGATCCAGCGAGTAAAAGGATGTTAGTATCAAGGGATGTGAAGTTTGTGGAAACAAAAGGCTACTATGAAGAAAAAAAGTGGACATGCTTGGAGGAGTTATCTCAAGAATCATATAGAGCATCTAATCTAAGGATGATACTAGAAGGACTTGGTATTAATATTACCGAGTTTCCAAAGAATAAACCACCGAGACGGACCAGTGTAAAACAATCATCCCACCTCGACCATGAGATGGGAAATGATGAACCTAGTGCGGACATTCATGATCAAGGTGAAAGGCAACAAGTTGAAGAAGAAGAAGTTTAAGAAGAGGTTGGAATGATGCTGGTGGAAAGGGTCCAGCTGATCCGAGTGGACCAAGGCCGGGTGGACCAACGAAATGGATCCCTCCCACAGGAGGTACCATATTACGGAAATATGGTGTTGAACAAATGGATGATCAGGTACAAGAAGTGAAGCAGACTTGTTTAGGAATCCCATTGAGAAGAAGTTCAAGATTGAGGAAGGAACCACCAAGCTCAAATTGGGTCAATACAAGAACTTAATACAACGCACAAACCGTGGAGCATCCTTCTCAGGCTGTGTGTTCTTTTTCTAAGTATCCTGAGGAGCATTGTGCATTCATGATCAGTCTAGATGAAAGCTGCATTCCTAAATTATATGACGAAGCTATGTTGGACAAGGCATGGAGAGAATCAGTAGGGGATGGGGTCAATCCTATGATAAAAAATGACACTTGGTATGAGAGTGAATTACCAAAAGGGAAGAAGGTTATGTCAAGTAGATGGATCTTCACTATCAAATATCTTGCAAATGGGAAGATTTATAGGAAGAAAACAAGACTGGTGGCAAGAGGGATCACCCAAACGTATGGACAAGACTACACTGATACTTTTACACCAGTGGCTAAGCTTCATACAATCAGAATTTTGTTTTCCTTGGCGGTGAACCTTGAATGGGGCCTTTGGCAGATGGATGTGAAGAATGCCTTCTTGGAATGAGAGCTTGAAGATGAAGTGTACATGTATCCTTTACTTGGTTTGGAGAACTTGGTCAAGAAGGGAAATGTGTTGATGTTAAAGAAGGCTATAAACGGTCCTAAGTAGTCGCCAAGAGCTTAGTATAATAAGTAAGGACAACCTTGAATGGTAAAGAGTTTAGGAAGTCTGAACTTGATCACACCCTCTTCACTCTCACAACCCCCTCAGGTATTGTTGTTCTCCTTGTGAATGTTGATGATATCATTATCACTGGAAGTGATCAAAATGGTATCAAATCAACCAAGGATTTCCTTAAGTTAGTATTTGAAATTAAAGACTTGGGAGAGATGTAATGCTTCTTTGGAATTGAGATATATAGATCTAAGGAAGAGTTGTTTATGTCCCAAATAAATTATACATTTGATCTTTGAAAGAGGCATGGAAATATGGAGGAATGACAGCTAAGATGCCTTTGGAAGATAGATACAAGGTCCTACGTGAGGGGGAGATTGAAGATAGCAAGCCATTCCATGATCCTAAGCTTTATAGAAAGCTTGTTGGTAAGTTGATATACTTAACTATTACACGGCTTGATATATGTTTTGTAGTGAATCAGGTGAGCCAACATATACAAGTCCCAAAGGAGCATCATTGGCTCATGGTGGAAAGAATTTTGATGTACCTGAATGGATCACCGGATCAAGGGGCCTAGATGGGTTGCAATGAAAGCACTGAAGTTGTTAGTTACTGTGATGCGAATTGGGCTGGTGATAGAACTGATAGGAAATCTACTACTTGCTATTGTACCTTCATTGGTGGAAACTTGGTTACATGGAAAAGCAAAAATCAGAAGGTCGTCTCATGTTCCAGTGCAGAAGCCGAGTATAGAGCAATGTTGAAGATGACAAACGGGTTAGTTTGGATCAAGGGAATACTAAAGAACTTGGAGATTGGTCAAACTACTCCTATTACCATGCATTGTGACAACCTAGCTGCCTTACACATTGCCTCCAACTCGGTGTTTCATGAGAGTACCAAGCATATTGAGGTGGATTTCCTTAAGGTTAGACATATGATTGTACAAGGAGTCATATTGTCGTGCTAAACTAGAAGTGAAGATCAATTGGTCGATGTGTTTACCAAGGCCTCAAGACAGAAAACAATGAAGTCCATTCATACTCGTCTATCACTCATTGATCTCACCAGAAGGAGCTAGTCCCCTTGACATGAGGTCTCACTCTTTTTCCCTCATCAAGGTTTTATCCCAATGGATTTTCTTTGATGAGGTTTTTAATGAGGAGGATCTCATGGCTTCCAAGTTTGTCCAATTACCTTGGTCAAGCTTGAGGGGGAGTGATGAGATATT
Source organism: Moricandia arvensis (assembly GCA_905132765.1). Classification (NCBI taxonomy): domain Eukaryota; kingdom Viridiplantae; phylum Streptophyta; class Magnoliopsida; order Brassicales; family Brassicaceae; genus Moricandia; species Moricandia arvensis. The sequence goes on along the minus strand of CAJHQP010005318.1, from coordinate 4,440 downwards.
ATGAGGAAGATATGATCAGAGCTAGAGATAAGTAGCTTGGGGACATTTGAAGAAGATTGTGTTAAGGGTCGACCAGGCCGTACAGTCCGTACGGGTCAAACTTACCGTCCGTACAGGTCGACAGTACATCGACCAAATGCAATGTTTACCCGAATCGGGTAAAATTGTAGCTTGGCTGGGTTAACCCTCTGTTACCTTACTGATCCGACCATTGAGAAGGAAAAGAAATCAGGCCTTAACAAGCTGTCAGAGGCTGGAAAGGGGAAGGTATCTTGGTCCAAGATTCCCAGATGCCAAAGCATGTGAAGCACCTCATTGGATGGTTTCATATGGGACGCTCCTTTACCTTTGACTACACTTGATCAACCTTATCCTCTTGTCCATTAAGCTTGTGTGATCTCCCTTTATATATTGTAACCTCATTATCAATAATATTCAGACAGTTCTTAAACATTCTCTTAGTCTCTTAGTCATGATTACTCATTAGTCTCAGATTTTCTTAAGTCTCTTTTCTAATCTCCGTAAGCTCTCTCTAAACACTCATTCAATCTCAGATTCTCTAAACATTTAAGAAGGATCTTTAAGACATCAAAGCATGATACCTCGAGCACGCTTGGACTTTTCACAAGCGCAAAGACCACCCAATTCCCGAGATCTCAATATATACATTTTGGGATTGGGAGATGCCAAGACCGCCATCCCAAACTAGTATGATCGATTGGAGATTGGGTAGACATCATAAATGACAACAAAACTAGGAGCCGCATGTACCGGCCATCTTATTCACTAGATGCAGAAGAAAAATGATCTAACCATCGGCCCCAATGAGACCCGACATCTCGCAATTGATCTCATGAGATCCCAATCATGAAATGCTTTGAGGTCCCCAGTCGACTCCGAGTAATATAGTACTCCATTTCATAATACTGAGATATTTCCTAAGTAATATGGGAATCCTATAAGAAACATAGAGACTCCCAAACCCGAATTTGACCCACAAGCAAATCTGCAAAGTATTACCAATAGTGATGCCGTTCAAAACTATGTTGTAAGAAACAACGCCAAATTCCACAAAATGCAAGCTATTTGCCTGAAAACGCCTAAAGAGAAATGATCCCCACAAAAAGATTGAACACTGAAGGTAGATTGCCTCCCCTGACACCCTAAAAGGTGAATATGATCTCTATAAGACATGGATTCTGCCAATATTAGGCGGAAACAGAACCCATGGATCCGAATTAAACCAAAAAAAAAAAAAAGATGAGCTCAATCCTAGAGACCTCGAGAAAACCGAAGCCTTGATAAGTCACCCTTTTCCCATAAAGGAATCGAGCTCCGGCGAGCTTAGCCAACTTGAGCAACATGCAAAGAATTTTTCTCCAAGCAAGTAAGGAGCTCAATTTCTAAGTAGCCCGATCTCCACATAGCTCGATCTCTGTTCTAAAAAACCATCGAGTTCAACCTCCAATGAGCTCTAACAACTTGAAGAGCAAATTAAGAACCTTGCTCCCAGGAAATAACGACCTGGATCTCCATATATATGAATATCCGAAGGGTTGATGAATAAGTCACCTTGATTTCATAAATGTGTTGAGTTTGATCTCCAATGAGCTCTAGCAGCTCGAGGAGCCGAAAATTCATCTTGCTCCCTAAAACAATGAGCAATATCTCCAAAGAGATTTAGCAGCTTAGTGACCGATAAAGCTTGATAATTACAGATTTCTAGTGATCTCAATTCCCAAAGAGGTAAATTTGAGGTGCCGATAAAGCATTACACTCCAAGATCGCTAATGAGCTTCCAAACAAGATCTTATCCTGCTTCCATAGAGATAGTGAGCTCTATATAAAGAAGCTTGATAGGTCGTTACTCATCATGGTGTATTGAAAAGACGAGTCTGAGCCCTGGAAATTTGAACTGCTGACATGCTGATAAAATAATCCATACAAGAGAGAAGTTTGTTGTTTGCATTCCATAAGCAAAAATCTATCATATTCATTATCAAAAAACTATCTAGTGTGCTAGTAGGTTGGCCTCAACCGATATCGACTTGCTGGGGGGGGAGGGGGGATTCCCTAGAAAAAACGAATAGATCTTATCCGTAGAATCTCTAAAAATACTTTCTAAGTTTATGCACAAAAAGGTAACACTAAGGAAAATAAAGATGTATATCCAAGAAGATCTCGACAAGTATTGACCTCGACGTCTCTAATGTGAAGCTCATCCCTCGATCCTTGAACATACTCGAGAAGCCAAACTCAGACACAGTCATATGATCTATCATAATCAAATTCAGTGACTCCGATAGCAAAACAAAATAATCATTCTTTGCTAATTAATGATGGTACTCTAGATAAGAGTACACACAAAGAATGATGCACATGATATGCTTATATTTTGCAAACAAATTTATCAAGAAGCCCAACAAACCTCTTTGCGAGGGTGTACATAAGATCAGATCGAAACTAAGTGACCAGAGTACCTCATCCTCACATAGCATGATCAAACATCTAACTATGTTTCTTCTACAGTTCACAGTTACCAAAATCAAACACTCCCACGTCGGTAAATAACCTTTTTATTATATCTCCACATCAATATGCTGCACTAAATTATGTAGATTCTTATACTGCAAGTTGCAACCTTAAATCAGTCTAAGGAATGATTTTCATTTCACCTCATGACTTTGTAAAGACCTTAATTTATGCAAACTTAACTAGTTTGTACATTCGTCGTCACCAACAATTGATCAACTCTTGTCGAGTTTCATTTTCACCGAGCAGTTCTAGCTCTTATAGAGATTCACTTTTCAGCTTCAAAAAGCTCGAACTCGTAGTGAGTTTCACTATGCAGTCTTTAACAACCGGAGCTCTCATCGACCTTCACCTTGTGAGCTCAAAGTGGCCTCAAAGCTCTGATCAAGCGTTGCACCAACTTCTGTAGTTCACTCTGATCTCAAAGAAAGGCACACATAGTTCGAAATATTCACTCGAGTCGAGATAGCACATATGACCTTATTGTGATAACTTTTTTTTTATCAACAAAATAGTTTGTTATTCGATAAAATTAAATCGAGTATTTTTGTCACAAGAAAATGCTCCATTGTTCTACAAATCCTATCGAAAACAACCCCCCTTCCCACATGTTGTTATTTCTGTTGTTAAACGGGTTTTCCATTCTCCAACCTTGTCACCTCACTTGAACAACTGGGGGGGGGGGTTGTTGGACCATGATCTGTCACCAAATTCTTCCCGTCAAAAGCACTAATTAACCAAATTTGGTTGAGTAGGAGCGGTTTGTCGATCAGACCAATACAAGACTTTAGTGGCTAAAAGATTAATTTAAGGATCCTTGAATAAGTCAATGTCATATCTTCACGTACAAGATATTAGGAGATTTACATCCCTAGAAAATAAGTCAAAGCTTTACTAGAGGAGCACGTGCAACAACTTACTGACAGTGGCGGAGACGATTTCCTCCAATAAAAGACAAAGACATTGCTCTCATAAAGATATCTTTTCAAACATACAACAAACAAGAGCTCGCGAACTCAAGAACTAGAAAGACAAACACCTTTTCTTGTGATCCTTTCAATTTCCAAAGAAAAAAAGCATGAGCTTAAAGACCAAAACATACTTTCCATCAAAAGAGAGGTGGTACCCATGAGTTTCAAACTACAAATATTCTATCACCACTTTGCAGACCAAACACGCACACATAGGTGATGAGATCAGGCTTCTTCTCCATTAATACAGTCAACAAGACAATGAGTGGGAGAGAGGCTACCTTTCACGTTTCTTCTATTGTAACTAATACGTCTCCCCATAGGTTAATGACCAGTTCTTCCAGCTCGCAACATCAAACTCTAATCATTATAATGAACAAAACAACAAGTTCTCATTAATCGATATCGAATTCTAAATATATTTAGATTTCAGCCGCCATCAGTTCTTGGCTATCAAACTTAAACGACGTCTCATTATAGAGAATGTAAACGGCATCTTATCCAAGATGATAAGAAACTAGGGAAAATTGTCAAAAATGACTCAAAACTTGATTTTTTTTTTTTGGTCAAAACAGCATTTCATTCATAAAAGTTTAGTCCACCAAGATGGAGTTCATTACAGTCACTGCAAGTGCATATTTTGCCACCAATCTGCCTCAGAGTTAAAATTTCGAGAAATGAAGTTAAAGGAAATGAAATCAAACAAAGATACAAAGCGATAGATATCAAACATGATACCGAACAGTTCAGGTTGGCTCCCTCCCCTCTTCAACATCTTGATTAGAGACAGGGAATCGGACAGAACGGCCAGGGATCGAACGTTTGAGAAGACTGCGCTAGAGACTGCGCGATGGACAACAATGGCCTCTGCCATGAGTGCTGAAGAAACATGACTCTGTGAGTCTGCAAAGGTAAACCTAAACTTGAATCAGATGCA